>JAUCBJ010003747.1:0-12637 GCA_032718475.1 Nemertoderma westbladi
AGGCTCTACCGGCACACCGCCAATTTATAGGTGATCCGGATGGGGTGATGCAATAGGGTGACGCAATCGCTCTCCTATTGGCTCTCCAGTCCGCGCTAGCATTAGACCAACCTGGAAGCAGTTAATCCAATAAGGAGGCCGGATTGTAGCCCTATGCCCTCAAATTATTACCATATATGGTAATGGATCACGTCCCTGGCTGCTGAATGGCCAGGACGGCGTCCCTATATGCTAGCCCTATCAAACTAATATCAGCAAGCACAAAATCCAGGGTCCGAATAAACTCGCTACCCTGGAACTATCTACATATATCCTAATACAAAATTACGTAGGTAGGGCTACATACTATACAAAATGGATGGACTCAAATATATGGGCGTTTTGATTTCCCTATCTAAATACCACTGCGTTATTATGCCTTATCTAAAATATCACGCTGCACAATGGACTAATATTACGTACAGTATAACAGACTAATATTGCATACTGCACAACGGACTAATATTGCATACTGCATGATGACTAATAATATGGATACAGCGCCATATACCGTAACAGGCTCTATAGCCTCTTAAGTAAAGAATCGTACGGCGTGTTCATTACGAATCTTCGCGTTGTAGCGATCTATCACTTCATTCAGTTCGTCGTTGTAATCGACTTGTCCCGCTGGATGAATGAGGTGACATAGGTTCACTTGGTTTTGCCAAGTTTCATTTTCCGTAAGGAGGTCGATGGTATTCTCATCATCGAAGAGTTGGTGGATATCGTCATTATCTGAGGAGTATGGTTTTCCCTCAGTTGGGTCGTCTCCCTCACTGATCTCATCTTCCCATTCACTCACCTGGTAGACTTTTTCTTTGGGTAGCCTTTCCATGAGAGTTCTACGGGAAGGGCCAGTAAAGTACCAACCTACTCTAGTTCTTCCCGCATAGGTTTGTAGTGGTTGCGGTTGAGCAGGCTGTTTCTCCAATGTCTCAAGCGCCTCATGCGCATTTTGGCCGATGAGTATTTGCACTCCAGGGTAGTCTGTGTTGAATCTAGGTATCTTATGCTGCTGGGTGAAATCGTCCTCATCCCAGTTATAAGGTTCCACTTGGCTGGTAGCGAAGTTCTTTATCGCCACCATTTTTACTGACCTTATGCTGTGTTCTCCTAGTTCATCCTGGGGGGTGGACAACGCGCCTACGTAATAATCTGTAGTTACTGTAGATTTCCAAACCTGCATAATTCCTGACATGTTCAACTTAGTCCGGAACTTGGGTTGTCCAGCAAAGATGTCTTTGGCTAGTTCTTTGTCAATGAATGTTCCTGTGCTGCCGGAGTCAAGGAGGGCGTTCACTATATAGCTCTTGGCTGGTCCGTGGACTCTCAACTGCACTACGGGAAATTCTCGGATTCCTACGTTGGAAGTTGGTGCTTTCCAAGATGGTTGTCGGTCAGGAGTAGTTAGGGGGAGCTCACTGTCGGTTTCTTTCTCATACGTAAGTGCTCGATACACTGCGGTATTTATTAGGTAACAAGATTCGTTTTCGTCGGAGAATTCATCCGTATAGAATCCTTCCATCTCAGAACTTTGGTCAGTGTCGTTCACATCACTGAATTGGACATGTAGTTCGGGCTCACTTACCTGACTCGGGCTGTTTCTTTCGAATTCAGTGTACAACAAGATATGATGTTTCGCGCCGCACTTTGCACACCTTGCGTCGGAGTAGCAGGTTCGCCGTTGGTGTCCTTGTCTGAGGCAATTATAACACAACCGCTTATCCCACATGACTTCACGTCTATCTTTTAGTGATTTCTTTAAAAATTTATCACATACACTTAAACGGTGGGGCCCGTCGCACAGCGCACATTTTGGTTTGATGTTACTCACCTTACCTTGGGTAACGTTGTGCACTCTCGTTCTTTCCTCGGGCTTTCTTCCGTGAACTCTATTAGGAGACGTAGGAGGAGTTTTTGTTACCTGTTCTCTCCTGTCATTGGTTCGAGACTTAAATTTACTTACGTCTTTAGGCGCTTTGTTGACATAGTAAGATCTTTCAGTATCTTTCCCGCTGTCCTCTTCTTGAGAAGCCTGGCTTTCGCCGTCGTCTGTATAACACACTGGTGTTACCTTTCTCCTAGAAACGGGTTTCTCACTTACCTTATTTTCCGGTGTCTTCTCTCTGGACTGCTTTAGGAGCTGTAATTTTACCTCTCCATCTAAGAATGACATGAGATCAGCCATGGTAGGGTCTCTTCGTTGTTGTTCCATCATATATAAGACTTTCTTGTCCCAGCGTGTACCTACTCCATCCACCCTTTGGTAAAGTAGAGGCCACGGCTCCAATAACCATAGAACTCTGATATTCATGAGACTTACCTAGCCAATCTAATTGTCTACAGATCTCCTGAATATCATCGGAAAACTCTATAATCCCGCTGCTAATGAACTTTTGGGGCGCTACCAATTTTGCATACAAATACCTAGCTATGTTGTTCCTATTACCATACATGATGTTTAGTGTATCCCAAACTTGTCTTAATCCATCTGGATGTCCAATAAACTTCAACGCCATTAACTTGGGAGATCCTTCCAAGCACTCAATGAGGAATCTAAGTTTCTCTCCGTTAGATAGCACAGAGTTCTGTATGTTATCTTTATAATATTCATTAAAAGGTAACCATTTCATCTCATCTCCATTGAACTTGACGATCTCTCCCACCTTTACCGCTTGACGGGCTTCGGTTCTAGCCATCTGATGCGTAAAACTTTCATGGGCCATCGTGTTATTTAATATCGAGTTATCGGTATATAAATTTCTCGGATTATGATCAGGTCTATATGGAATATCATTATCAACAGGTTTATAATTACCCTTAATAGGGTTTACTATAGGAGTTTCTACTTCACTAGCAGTATAGATGCGTGTAGGCTCCACACCTTGCGCATGAAATACTTCAGACCGAACAGGTTGACACATTGTTACAGGGGGTGGTGGTATACCTCTTTGTATATTTACCAATTTATCGCGTTTAACGCGATACTCTGCTGCACTTCTTGCAACTCTAACCTACCCTCTCTGACTGTTCCCTTTAACTGCTGAACAGTCCCTTCCATCTCCCAGACCTGCTGAGAGGAGCACTAACGGTGTTCCCTCAGCTGCCCGAGCAGGAGACCCATCTCCCGCCATCCCTCATCCACCCACTCTACCGCCGAAGCGGGAGCCGCCAACATAGTAGCGGGTAGACGAGGGACAACGGGCGACAAATCGTTGATATTTCGCTCGGAGTCCAGGACAGGAACTGTCTCAGGGGCAGTTCTGCTGGGCACATGTAGTTTAGTGCTGTGCAAAGGGAATTTAGAGGTAGGTTCTGGGAGTACAGGTGTCTCTATCACCGAAGGGGTGGCTTCGAGAACAGGCCTAATTATTTCAGGCTCATCTACTATAGTAGGGAGTCTTTCTACTCTAATAATTTGGTCTGTGGGTTCTGTACTACCTAAGTCTGTGCTAGCTAGTTGCCTTCTCACAGCTGGGGGCAAATCAGGCAATTTCTGACGGTGAGGCATTCTTCTACGTCTGTTGGAACGAGATCTATTTCCTCCGCCTTCAGGATCGGTGATATCGCCTTCATCCGATGATGTAAAGCCCTGTCGCTTGGGGGTGGATCGACTTATCATCTGCCACTGAGTAGCTGTTCTCTGTTTATCTATGTAGTCTTGCTTCTCTTGCAGATTTTCCAACTCTAGTTGGGTGGTCTCTTCAGATGCTCTCCGTTCTGCTTCTGCCACTGCTATCTTTCTTTCCGCTTCTGCCGCTTTTCTTTCCGCTTCTGCCGCTGCCACTGCCGCTTTTCTTTCCACTTCTGCCGCTTTTCTTTCCGCTTCTGCCGCTGCCTCTGCCGCCTTTCTTTCCACTTCTGCCGCTGCCTCTGCCGCTTTTCTTTCCACTTCTGCCGCTGCCTCTGCCGCTTTTCTTTCCACTTCTGCCTCTTTTCTTTCCGCTTCTGCAGCTGCCACTGCCGCTGCTGCTGTCTTTCTGTCTTCTATACTAGCGATGCGGCTGCTTTCATCAAATTTAGCTTGGTTCGCAGCTAACATTTCCGCATCTATTGCGTCCAGCACAAACTTGGCTCCTTCACTATTAGGGCGAAGTCCAGCCAGCCTTCTCCTCAACTCTTTGTCACCTAGAAATCGTTGATAGTCTGACAGATAGATGTCAATAGCGTCCTTCTTCTGCGGTTTCTCTGCTGTCGATTCGCTTTCCACTTGAGAAAAGGTAGCGTCTGTTGATTCTCCATGGGTTGAGCGCTCAGCCAGCTGAAATTTCCACTGGGCCGTTCCTTGAACCTTGAGACTCACCCGCTGGAACCAAGTCTTTACGGCAACCTGCAACGACGTGTCTTGTCTTCTTTTCGAAGCTTCCTCAAAGGCCGATAGGATTAGTCTGATTCTTAGAATTATTTCTCGAACTTGATAAAGCAGCTCTCCCTGCTCTTGAGGTCCTTGGGGTTGTTGAAACAGTTGTTCCTCTAATCGCTCCAAAGAGCTGAAGAATCCCTGTACATATCCTGCTGCCGACCTCTTCCACACAGCTGGATCACTAGTGTCTTTTGTCACTCCCATCCTGTGTAAGTCTTCCCAGGTAGCTTCCGATAAGTTAAACGGGAGTCCGGGTCCGGGGAAGTTCCATTGCGACTCGACAATAGACTTCAATTCCTCCCTTGTGTATCCCGCATAACTGTCCTTGGTCGATCGCTTACTTCTCGCCCAATCGATTTGGTGTTCCTCCACCGCAATCAATACCCTAGTGAGTACGGCTGCAGGAAGAATGAGAAGGGGATCCGAATAAACCGCATCTGCCATTTTTGCTCTGCGCTCGGGTGTCAGCTCTACAGTATCCGAACTACTGGAGCTGTCGGGCCGCTGAGAAATAAGTTCTCGGCTCGGGTGTTGCTGCTGTTTAACAGCTGCTTCTTGGTCACGCTTGACTTGAGCCCGAGTGCCTATGATAGACCTACGGTGTTGGACTAGCCTAGGGTCTGATACTACTACTGGAGGGATGATCTTTCTTACAGTAGGAGGTGAGTTGGACTTTGGTCTGGGATGTTCTATACTTTGATCTGGGTCACAGATCTTTTTAAGACACTGTCTAACAGTCATTCTAACACTTTCTAAGAGACTATCTGACAGTGTTTGGGTTGTGTCAGACATGATTTAATTTATAGTTGAATGCCTACTACTATAATGATAGTTAAAGCAAGTCTAGTAATTCAGTATCAACTATAAGTCTAGTAATTAATTACCGATACCGTTACTCAGTATAACGTGATATATATACAATATATTAGAATACCGGTATACACTTATAGTATATATATAAGTATTATTACAGACTAGGGTTTGTCACAGAATACCGGTATATAATTTCAGCATAAATATATAGGAATATATATAATAAGCCTACCGTGAGTACCGGTATACAACTTACACTTATAGTATATATAAGTATGATTATAGACTAGAATTAATTACAGAATACCGGTATATAATTTCAGCATAAATTTATAGAAATAAATATAATAAGCCTACTATAAATACTGGTAATGTCAATTATTTTAGAATAACTGAATTTCTGAATTTTAGGATTACTTTCCTTTACTTTTTTACTGTTATTAAGCAGTAGTCCAACTGATATTAAGACCTACTTGATGTATGACAGGCCTACTATTTTATAAATCGGTTTGAGTTGATTTAAATATATATATACCCTTATAATGGGTTTTTGACAATATTTGAAATAAATGTTATTATTTCTGGTGAGGAGTCACTACACAGAAGCTGAACGCTCTCAGTGAAGAGCTACTTGTTGGACACTAAAACAAATAATTCTAATTTGCTAAGTTACTTATTACTACAAATTACGTACAATTGCGGGGTGAGATTACAATCTCTAAATAAACACAAAAAAATTACACGTATAAATTTTAGGGTAATTTTACAGGAAATCTACTAACCAGCCTAACAAGGGGTTAGAATTTCTGGTTATTACAAACGGACAGGAAACTACGGTATTTGAAAATAATAAAGCAGTAGTAAATATATTGCGTTGTCTAGATAAGAAAATACCACCGTCTGACAACTTATAGTCTCTAGCTTTACAGCTCTATAAGTACTACGTTATATACCCGGAATGTCCCTACCTAGAAGTTAATTACCGCAGCCAACCATAGCTAACGTGCCTATTAACCACTTTACAACACAACTATACTGCCTACACACTAATTACCTTCGGAAAGCACTGTACACTAAACCCTAAATTAGGTACAAGTACTTATACAACAAATAACCAGCAGTTAAAAATACTTGTACAGCTAAAAGAACCACGGTATCTGCTGGAGTGACTAGAGCATAAAATCACCAGTCTTTACCTACGCCAAACAGCCCTGATGTAGTACCGGGGTTAATTTAACTATAACGGTGTGTATAACAAGCACAATAACTGTAGGAATAAACTTGGGGTTGTGTATGTTGCGAATAATCGCATAAACTCTGAATAATAAATATTACGCTACCCGTACAGACTACACAAACAAAATACAAACCAAATGCTGACAGACTACTATCAAGCCTAAATAAACTACAGTATATGCAGACTCTGAAATGGTTAGTTAGTGTGCGTTCTAACCGAGTAGTACGACTTATTCTTTCGGAGGGGATTTACCTTACAACACTGGATGCCCCCACCTTCCTAACTAGTATTTTATCGGACATACACTCTACACACACTGCAATCTCTTCAGACCCAACAACAGCCAGACAACAATCCAGCCTACAAATTATTTATACAATCTGAGCAGGCTTACACGCCTTCTGCTCAATATTACACTTACAAATAAATAAAACTGACAGAAATAAGTAAAATCCCAATAAAAAACCAGGTGTCCCTGATTAAATACCAAGACCTACTGGTATATAATTATCAAAATCGAATAATACTGCTGTACCTGTAAGTACCGGTTCGGGCAGTTGGGCAGTTAGGCCTACAGCTTACCGTTCGACCGGTACCTTCGACTTTATTGCCTACGGTGCAATAAAGAATCTAAAAATCTATTATTGTTCTTACCAGAACAATAGACAAAATATTTATTGCCTACGTGCAAAAATCAAGAGTTTAAAAACTATTAATGTTCGCGCTTTTAGACCTTTAGCAGTTTAACCTGCCAATTTTAATTGTCTTTTTTGTATATCAATTATTTAATGTACTGAAGTTACATCAGCCGAAGCCAGCCTGTGCGCGACCATTCACCCACAGTTAAGGGAGACTGGATTCGGATGCTTTGATAGTGATTGCAGTGTAGACCTACTGTATTATTCGATTGATCGTTAATATATAATCTCTGACAATATATTTACTTTCGGGGAAATATTAACAGTTCCTTTAGGACGTGGCGCTTTAAGTATAAAACAGAGTTATGACTTATACTAATCACAACTGGATAGCAACTGAGTTTCGTAAAAAGCGCATTCTTTAGGAGATGCTTTATTAACCTTCACACTACTTCACACTACTGCGCACTGATCTGCCGACCGTCACTGAATTTGATCATATATAAGGAGGATCGCAACTGACACATGTAGGGATTATGAAATAGCATTCAATTCACACAAAAACCACTATAATGTAAGTCGCAGTTGCTACCGGTAAACCTGTTCCTCTAACCTTTAGTAATCAAAGAGATTGAGGGTTTTATGATTATTCATCGGTATTCTCCAAATATATCTGCAATATATACCAACATAACACCAAATAATAACAGAATCAAATAATGCAGTGAACAGTCAGTATGTGTAGTTGAATCGCGTTGCGTAGTGCCGCGGTGTGGCGATTCAGATATGAAGTATGATTCAGCAATGATTCAGTAGTTGAATTGTTAATAGTTTTACGTTCTTTTAATCAAAGCCATCTGATGTTTCTGATGTTTAGGTCAAAGTCTGAAACTTCCACAGAAGTACAGAAGAATCCTAAGCCGGTGTTCTGGGCTTAGAAAAGATACACACTGACTGAATTGCGTGAGTTTCTGTAGGCACTGTCCAACACAAAGTGAAAATCGCTCTGATTGGTCGAGCGAGCCGAACAAAGAACAAAGAAAAGCTCCACGCTGGCATTAAATCAGCTGACAGATTTCGTCATCTGAGTTACAGTCTTTAGAGTATTAAGCGAATTGCGGCAAAATGGCTAGTTATGTCCGCTAAAGCACGCATACAGACATAATGGGTAAAAATGGCTTGTTATGTCCGCTAAAAGCACCTACACGGTACATTGCGGAGAAAATGACTGGTTATATCCGCAAAAGCTTTTACAGGTCGCAGAAATTAGATAAATACGGGCGGGTTTCGGTGCGGTAATTCAATGTCTTCGAATGTTCAACGTCGTTCTATGTTTAATGTTTTTATTGTATGAAATTGTACCAAATCAAATTTATCGTCAGCTCGGAGTGTTACTGTTAGATAGTCAGTCTAAAGCTAAACTGCCAAATTTACATTTATACGATGTTTAACTTTAATGCCTCATCTGTTTTTGCCGTGGCGGCCGCAGATCTAAATTTGCCAGTGGAAGAGGTGAGTAACCCTATACATATCTGGTCCTGGGCGAGGAAGCACCATTGATGGAGTCTCAGTCACCGCCGCCATTCTCGGATTTTTCTAACTCTCAGCCTCCGTCTCATCTGCCAACACACCTTATACCGCCAAACAGCGAAAGTTCCCTCCAAATATCCGATATTTCAGTGGATTTAGGGGTCGACCCGTCGGATATCAAAGGCTATCAGATAGCCAAGTTGTCACATAAAGTCAAAAAGCCCGGCCGGGATACGAAAACGAAACGAGAGATGTTGCGACGCATTAAAAATCGAAAGCGTCGCAAGATCCCGGCAATAACATCCCGGTGGACCAACTACGATGTGGGTGGAACAAAGGAAAGCAAAATCTGTTAGTTAGTACTATTCATAAAGCCCACCAATGTATTTATATTTTTCTCTGCCGCATGCATGCACATCACATGGAAGCTTCATTGAATTTCGATGTCAAATCGAATTAGATAGATTACAGTATAATCAACCATATTACTTTGTTCTTAAACATTACTTTAAACTGAAACTTTATTTAATCTCTGCGAATTAATATCTCGTCTCAACTAATTATTGTTTTACAGGTGAGTAAACACATGACCTAATATGTTATAGTAGGTCATGGTAAACATCACACGAAAACCAACGAAAGCATAATGATTCTAGTGGCAAAGGATCACGATACTGTTATGTACAACTGTGGTTCACGGGTAAAGCCGTTGATAAACGCAATAAATCGAGATGGACTGAATGGTGTAGTAGTAAGTATTGTTATTATTTTTTGAGACGGGGGGGGGGGGGGGGGGACTGGACGCAAATCCTATATTGGCGAATTAATATCCCGCCTCGATGTTAAATTATCAATTTAGGGAAAGGAGCAGGTTACAGTGGCACGTTAATTTAACCAAAACAATAAACTAAGCACGATAGAACAGGTTACCTGTATAGAGTTGTTTTATACAGTAGTAACTGTATAGAGTTGTTTTATACAGTAGTAACTGTATAGAGTTGTTTTATACAGTAGTAACTGTATAGAGTTGTTTTATACAGTAGTAACTGTATAGAGTTGTTTATACAGTAGTAACTGTATAGAGTTGTTTTATACAGTAGTAACTGTATAGAGTTGTTTTATACAGTAGTAACTGTATAGAGTTGTTTTATACAGTAGTAACTGTATAGAGTTGTTTTATACAGTAGTAACTGTATAGAGTTGTTTTATACAGTAGTAACTGTATAGAGTTGTTTTATACAGTAGTAACTGTATGGAGTTGTTTTATACAGTAGTAACTGTATGGAGTTGTTTTATACAGTAGTAACTGTATAGAGTTGTTTTATACAGTAGTAACTGTATAGAGTTGTTTTATACAGTAGTAACTGTATAGAGTTGTTTTATACAGTAGTAACTGTATGGAGTTGTTTTATACAGTAGTAACTGTATGGAGTTGTTTTATACAGTAGTAACTGTATAGAGTTGTTTTATACAGTAGTAACTGTATGGAGTTGTTTTATACAGTAGTAACTGTATGGAGTTGTTTTATACAGTAGTAACTGTATGGAGTTGTTTTATACAGTAGTAACTGTATAGAGTTGTTTTATACAGTAGTAACTGTATAGAGTTGTTTTATACAGTAGTAACTGTATAGAGTTGTTTTATACAGTAGTAACTGTATAGAGTTGTTTTATACAGTAGTAACTGTATGGAGTTGTTTTATACAGTAGTAACTGTATAGAGTTGTTTTATACAGTAGTAACTGTATAGAGTTGTTTTATACAGTAGTAACTGTATAGAGTTGTTTTATACAGTAGTAACTGTATAGAGTTGTTTTATACAGTAGTAACTGTATGGAGTTGTTTTATACAGTAGTAACTGTATAGAGTTGTTTTATACAGTAGTAACTGTATAGAAATGGAAATGCATTTCATTAATATTCCTAAACATTCCAATATTAAATCATATAATTATGGAAAATAGAACATCGTAACATATTGCAGTATCCACACTAATTTTCAAATTTATTTTAGGTGTTAACAATTTACTACAGCTGATCGGAGGTACAGTCATGGAGACGATGGTTGCGGATCTCGAGAAGGGTGTGTGGAAAGCTGCGAGGTTCGTATTCCCTAATATCACCCTCAAATGATGCCATTTTTGAATGATGAATGATGCCAAATGATGCCGCATCAGGGATCCCATTGAGAGACTGCTCCGTGGAAATCAGAATGGGTTCCGTAAAGGTCGTGGGACCATGGAGCCCATTTTGGCACTTAGAAGGATAATTGAAGAGTTATCAAAAAAGAAAGACAGGCATCTGGCTGTTATCTTTGTTGACTTCTTCAAGGCCTTTGATTCAGTCTCTCGCTCACGTATGTTCAGCATACTTTCATTATATGGGATTCCTGATGAAATTATTGCAGCAATCAGATCATTATACGATGGTTCGACAACATTTGTGTCTACTGTTGACGGTGACACAGAACCATTTGAAGTGTTATGGGGCGTCCTCCAAGGAGAAACACTTGCACCATTCTTGTTCATTATTGTGGTTGACTATGTTCTACGCATGTCCTTAGATCATTATAATGATGATGGGGTGATGATAACTCCACCTACTGGCTCCAGAAGTCGAGGAAATCCTGCCAAGTACCTAACTGATTATTTGCTGATGACTTAGGAGTACTCTCAGAATCATTAGAGGGAGCCCAGCGGCTCCTCAGCTCATTAGAACATGCTGCTTCTAGTGTTGGTCTTTTTATTAACTCCAGAAAGACCAAAGTTCTGACAGTTAACTTTGAAAGTCCTCAGCAAGTCTCTGATCGGATGAGCATAAGCTCAAAGGATGGTATGCTTGAGCATGTGGACGACTTCTGTTACCTGGGATCATGGATCCGGAAGTCAGGTGAGGACCTTCGAATACGTAAGGGAATGGCATGGGAAGCCTTGAATAGGCTTTCCAGGATTTGGAATTCACCGAGAATTAATCGGAAACTTAAGGTCCGATTATTTAGAGCAGCAGTCTTTCCAGTACTCCTCTATCGGAGTCCATGCTGGGCTCTAACTGCTGAGGACACCAAATCTCTGGATGGCACATTCACAAGAATGCTACGCCGGGTTCATTGTGTCAAGTACAATGCACACATCTCCAACCAGACACTATATAACATTGGAGGTGTCTCATTGGTTCCCCCAAGCTTGACACTAGAACAAAATCGCCTCCGCTTTGCAGGACATTGCTTTCGCCGTGAGGACCAGCCAGTGCATAATCTTGTACTTTGGCAGCCTCATGGAGTGAATAAGCATGGTGGACAGCCCATGACTTTCTTGAGACGCATCTTAGCAGCCTCATGGAGTGAATAAGCATGGTGGACAGCCCATGACTTTCTTGAGACGCATCTTAAAGGACACTGGCCTTAAAGATGCGGATGATCTAGCAAATGTCATGGGTGATAGGGAGTTGTGGCGGTGCAATTTTGTTGACAAGCCGGCACAGCATTCTTAAAAATGCAGCTGCAATGCAGCATGCCGATCCTAGTAGTAGTATGCCATCTTTAATAGGCGCAAGCGGTCTACCGAAAAGTGGTGAACCTAGGTTTAAAGCCGGCCTTCCAGGAGCAGGGAAGCCAGTACCAAATAATATATAAAGCGATGGCCCTGCCATACCTGCCCCACGAGCACATCGAAGAGGCTCTGGAGTGCCTGAAGGCGAAGGTTGAGGGAAGTCTATTGGTTGAGCGCCTCTTTGCATACATTAGTAACACGTGGCTAAATAACTCAGTCAGGCCGGTAGAGTCCTGGTCAGTGTTTAAGAGGAGCATCCGTACCAACAACGACGTAGAGGGTGGCAGAGACGCCTAAATACTAGGGCAGGCAGGACGGGCCCACATTCCTCTGTACTCCTTGATCCATTTGCTACACCGGGAATGCCTTTAGTTCGACTCCAGGTCGGACTGGTTAGTCAATCCACTGTGATTCGATACCAACGGAACCAACGGTATGTCAACAGAGAAACTGCCGTCATATAGGGCCTAT
>JAUCBJ010003748.1:0-11825 GCA_032718475.1 Nemertoderma westbladi
TTACACGTAACATACATTACACGTAACATACATTAACGTGCAATAATACACATAACATACATTACACGTAACATACATTAACGTACAATAATACACATAACATACATTACACGTAACATACATTACACGTAACATACATTAACGTGCAATAATACACATAACATACATTACACGTAACATACATTAACGTACAATAATACACATAACATACATTACACGTAACATACATTAACGTACAATAATACACATAACATACATTACACGTAACATACATTAACGTACAATAATACACATAACATACATTACACGTAACATACATTAACGTGCAATAATACACATAACATACATTACACGTAACATACATTAACGTACAATAATACACATAACATACATTACACGTAACATACATTAACGTGCAATAATACACATAACATACATTACACGTAACATACATTAACGTACAATAATACACATAACATACATTACACGTAACATACATTAACGTACAATAATACACATAACATACATTACACGTAACATACATTAACGTGCAATAATACACATAACATACATTACACGTAACATACATTAACGTGCAATAATACACATAACATACATTACACGTAACATACATTAACGTGCAATAATACACATAACATACATTACACGTAACATACATTAACGTACAATAATACACATAACATACATTACACGTAACATACATTAACGTGCAATAATACACATAACATACATTACACGTAACATACATTAACGTACAATAATACACATAACATACATTACACGTAACATACATTAACGTACAATAATACACATAACATACATTACACGTAACATACATTAACGTGCAATAATACACATAACATACATTACACGTAACATACATTAACGTACAATAATACACATAACATACATTACACGTAACATACATTAACGTACAATAATACACATAACATACATTACACGTAACATACATTAACGTACAATAATACACATAACATACATTACACGTAACATACATTAACGTACAATAATACACATAACATACATTACACGTAACATACATTAACGTACAATAATACACATAACATACATTACACGTAACATACATTAACGTACAATAATACACATAACATACATTACACGTAACATACATTAACGTGCAATAATACACATAACATACATTACACGTAACATACATTAACGTACAATAATACACATAACATACATTACACGTAACATACATTAACGTACAATAATACACATAACATACATTACACGTAACATACATTAACGTACAATAATACACATAACATACATTACACGTAACATACATTAACGTACAATAATACACATAACATACATTACACGTAACATACATTAACGTGCAATAATACACATAACATACATTACACGTAACATACATTAACGTGCAATAATACACATAACATACATTACACGTAACATACATTAACGTGCAATAATACACATAACATACATTACACGTAACATACATTAACGTACAATAATACACATAACATACATTACACGTAACATACATTAACGTGCAATAATACACATAACATACATTACACGTAACATACATTAACGTGCAATAATACACATAACATACATTACACGTAACATACATTAACAAATTGTGCAATTTATAGGCCTATTATGTATCATTTGGTTCGTATTCATATATATTATAATACTTGGTATAGTTTATATATTTAAAGTAAATATAGTATTGTTATTATTATTAAAGAACATGATCTACAAATATTTGATATTATTTTATAAACTTATATATAAAAGTATATGTTTCTAAAAGATAATACTACAAGCAGGGAACAACACTAAGGGAATTCTCGATCCCCATTGGTTGAATAAAATGGGCCCTATCCCCCAGGCTTCCATATCAAGGCATCACAACATTAGTAAGCTGAACGAGGCCTGTACAAAAGAATACTGCAATCCGATTGGCTGTAGTATTGGAGTAGGGAGTTGTACTATGCTGGACGCGTCATAAATAATAACATGAGGGGATTCCCTGTTACTTTTCTTAATCTGTTATGCATTCGACGAGTAATTTAACACCATTGGTATAGCGTAAAAAAGGTATGCACTAATTGAATTATTAAATATAACAAATATAGATAAGTTAAGAAATAAGATATCTGAGAAACGGAGGATATATGCAAGTTTAAATTTATTTCTAATAACAAATAAATGATGACAAAATATGTACTTATTTCAATAATATTTTTTTCATATGCATAATTTTTTTTAAACCGTTCCAATTCAATTAATTTATTATTACTTCGTTTTCGCGAGGGTGGGACAAACAACTAATCAGAAGACGTCAAGGTGCTAGAGCCGAGGCTAAACAACTAATAAGAACTACACTCGCGTTTTATAAGCTGGGTTTAATGAGAATCGACAAAAAGTGTACCAGATAGGGTCAACGTCGGCAAAACCTCCAACGGGGAATCAGTTATAAGCTACATTTAGCCCACTCCCGACCAATCCGCGTCCGTTTCTTACCCAAGCGCAGCTAGTGCTTCAAACTTCTACCTCCCGAATTGTAAATCCTTCGAATCTGATACTTTCTTTTTTAACGGCATTAAAAATTGGAACGCTCTGCCTAATGAAATTAAAAACCTAAATAATCAACATTCTTTTAAATCTGCAGTTAAATCTCATCTCCGTGTGCAATGTAAAAATAGGTACAATAGTCCTACAGTAAGTTATTAGTTTTTTAATTATTTACTATTTATACTGTAATTACGTTTTATAATAAATTGTTCTGTACATTACATCTTTATCGTTGAGTCGGGCATTGTCACGCTCTCGGTAAAGTTGTACATGTACATAGTGTAATTACGTTTTATATTGGTTTTAGGTTAGCGTAGTGTAATATTGTATTTGTAACCAAGTAACATACTGAAAAGGACCCCTTTGACATAAGCTGCAAAGCTTTAGGGGTAATCCTATATGTTATGATGGACAATACCTTTATACCGGTACATTGTTTGGTGTATTTGTTATTGTTTTTACATAATGTATAAATAAATCTATCTATACACATAGCTTATATAAATTGAAAGTATATAGAGTCTTGCGCACCATTTAACATTACAATTAATAAAATTCATGTTGAGCAACAGTGATAAAATGCTGTTTATAGCAGTATTTCCATGCTGCATTCGGGCCAATAATGGTAAGGGTCCAAAATTCCACAACATTTCTTAGATTAGAGCCTTATGGGCCCATGTGAACTTTCCCAGAGTGCCCAGGAAAGTCGAAATAAAATGGGTCAACATTTGTTTAAAGGGGTGGGTAGGTGGGTGGGTGGCTTGGTCGGTCGGACGGTGGGATGGTAGGAAGGTGGGGAGATGGGAAGGTGGGTGGGAAGGTGGGAATGTATAAATATGGGAATGTGGGAAGATGGGAATGTGGGAAGATGGGAATGTGGGAAGGTGGGAATGTGGGAAGGTGGGGAGATGGGAATGTGGGAATTTGGGAAGATGGGAATGTGAGAATGTGGGAAGATGGGAAGATGGGAAGGTGGGTGGGGATGTAGGAAGATGGGAATGTGGAAAGGTGGATGGGAATGTGGGAAGATGGGAATGCGGGAAGGTGGATGGGAATCTGGGAAGATGGGAATGTGGGAAGATGGGAATGTGGGAAGATGGGAATGTGGGAAGGTGGGTGGGAATGTAGGAAGATGGGAATGTGGATGGAATGTGGGAAGATGGGAATGCGGGAAGGTGGATGGGAATGTGGGAAGAGGAGAATGTTGGAAGTTGGGTGGGAATGTAGGAAGATGGGAATGTGGGAAGTTGGGTGGGAATGTAGGAAGTTGGGAATGTGGGAAGGTGGATGGGAATGTAGGAAGATGGGAATGTGGGAAGGTGGATGGGAATGTGGGAAGATGGGAATGTAGGAAGATGGGAATGTGGGAAGATGGGAATGTGGAAGATGCGAATGTGGGAAGGTGGGTGGGAATGTAGGAAGATGGGAATGTGGGAAGGTGGATGGGAATGTGGGAAGATGGGAATGCGGGGAGGTGGATGGGAATGTGGGAAGAGGAGAATGTTGGAAGTTGGGTGGGAATGTAGGAAGATGGGAATGTGGGAAGGTGGGTGGGGATGTAGGAAGATGGGAATGTGGGAAGATGGGTGGGAATGTAGGAAGATGGGAATGTGGGAAGGTGGATGGGAATGTGGGAAGATGGGAATGTGGGAAGATGGGAATGTGGGAAGATGGGAATGTGGGAAAATGAGAATGTGGGAAGATGGGAATGTGGGAGGGTGGGTGGGAATGTGGGAAGATAGGAATGCGGGAAGGTGGATGGGAATGTGGAAGATGGGAATGTGGGAAGGTGGATGGGAATGTAGGAAGATGGGAATGTGGGAAGGTGGATGGGAATGTGGGAAGATGGGAATGTAGGAAGATGGGAATGTGGGAAGATGGGAATGTGGAAGATGCGAATGTGGGAAGGTGGGTGGGAATGTAAGAAGATGGGAATGTGGGAAGGTGGATGGGAATGTGGGAAGATGGGAATGCGGGGAGGTGGATGGGAATGTGGGAAGAGGAGAATGTTGGAAGTTGGGTGGGAATGTAGGAAGATGGGAATGTGGGAAGGTGGGTGGGGATGTAGGAAGATGGGAATGTGGGAAGATGGGTGGGAATGTAGGAAGATGGGAATGTGGGAAGGTGGATGGGAATGTGGGAAGATGGGAATGTGGGAAGATGGGAATGTGGGAAGATGGGAATGTGGGAAAATGAGAATGTGGGAAGATGGGAATGTGGGAGGGTGGGTGGGAATGTGGGAAGATAGGAATGCGGGAAGGTGGATGGGAATGTGGAAGATGGGAATGTGGGAAGGTGGGTGGGAATGTAGGAAGATGGGAATGTGGGAAGGTGGATAGGAATGTGGGAAGATGGGAATGTGGGAAGATGGGAATGTGGGAAGATGGGAATGTGGGAAGATGAGAATGTGGGAAGATGGGAATGTGGGAAGGTGGGTGGGAATGTGGGAAGATAGGAATGCGGGAAGGTGGATGGGAATGTGGAAGATGGGAATGTGGGAAGGTGGGTGGGAATGTAGGAAGATGGGAATGTGGGAAGGTGGATAGGAATGTGGGAAGATGGGAATGCGGGAAGGTGGATGGGAATGTGGGAAGATGGAAATGTGGGAAGGTGAGTGGGAATGTAGGAAGATGGTTATGTGGGAAGTTGTGTGGGAATGTGGGAAGGTGAATGGGAATGTGGGGAGGTGGATGAGAATGTGGAAAGGTGAGAATGTGGGAAGTTGGGTGGGAATGTATGAAGATGGTTATGTGGGAAGTTGGGTGGGAATGTAGGAAGATGGGAATGTTGGAAGGTGGATGGGAATGTAGGAAGATGGGAATGTGGGAGATGGATGGGAATGTGGGAAGGTGGGTGGGAATGTGGGAAGATAGGAATACGGGAAGGTGGATGGGAATGTGGAAGATGGGAATGTGGGAAGGTGGGTGGGAATGTAGGAAGATGGGAATGTGGGAAGGTGAATGGGAATGTGAGAAGGTGGATGAGAATGTGGAAAGGTGAGAATGTGGGAAGTTGGGTGGGAATGTATGAAGATGGTTATGTGGGAAGTTGGGTGGGAATGTAGGAAGATGGGAATGTTGGAAGGTGGATGGGAATGTGGGAAGGTGGGTGGGAATGTAGGAGGATGGGAATGTGGGAGATGGATGGGAATGTGGGTAGGTGAGTGGGAATGTAGGAAGATGGGAATATGGGAAGGTGGATGGAATTGTGGGAAGATGGGAATGCGGGAAGGTGGATGGGAATGTGGGAAGGTGGGAAGATGGCTCGGAATGTAGGAAGATGGGAATGTAGGGAGATCGGAATGTTGGAAGTTGTGTGGGAATGTGGGAAGGTGAATGGGAATGTGGGAGATGGATGGGAATGTGGGTAGGTGAGTGGGAATGTAGGAAGATGGGAATATGGGAAGGTGGATGGAATTGTGGGAAGATGGGAATGCGGGAAGGTGGATGGGAATGTGGGAAGGTGGGAAGATGGCTCGGAATGTAGGAAGATGGGAATGTAGGGAGATCGGAATGTGGGAAGATGGGAATGACGTTATTTTTACCTACCAATAGAGGAAAGGAACAGGTTACAGAGGCAGGCTTTTCTAACGAAAACAATAAACGATATTGTTACCAATTGAGAGTTAGTAGCAGGTTGCAGAGGCGGGCTTTTCTAACCAAAACAATATTCTTACCAATTGAGGGAAAGGAGCAGGTTACAGAAGCGGGCTTTTGTAAACGAAACAATAAACGATGTTGTTGCCTACCAATCGAGGGAAAGGAGCAGGTTACAGAGGCGGGCTTTTCTAACCAAAACAATAAACGATATTGTTACCAATTGAGGGAGAAGAGATGGTTAAAGAGGCGGGCTTTTCTAACCAAAACAATAAACGATATTGTTACCAATTGAGGGAGAAGAGCAGGTTACAGTGGTGTGATTTTTTAACCAAAACAATAAACGATATTGTTACCAATTGAGAGAAAGGAGCAGGTAACAGAGGCGGGCTTTTCTAAACGAAACAATAAATGATGTTGTTACCTACCAATCGAGAGAAAGGAGCAGGTTACAGATGCAGGCTTTTCTAACCAAAACAATAAACGCTGTTATCTACCAATTGAAGGAGAGGAGTAGTTTACAGAGGCGGATTTCTAAACAAAACAATAAATGTTGTTTTTACCTACCAATTGAGAGAAAGGAGCAGGTCACGGCAGCGGGCATTTCTAACCAAAACAATAAACGTTGTGTTGTTATCTACCAATTTAAGGAAAGGAGTAGGTTACAGAGGCGGGCTTTTCTAAACGAAACAATAAACGATGTTGTTACCTACCAATCGAGAGAAAGGAGCAGGATACAGGTGCAGGCTTCCAAAACAATAAACGTTTTTATCTACCAATTGAAGGAGATGAGAAGTTTACAGAGGCGGCTTTTCTAAAAAAAAACAATAAACGTTGTTTTTACATACCAATTTTACCTACCTTCCCACATTCCCATCTTCCTACATTCCCACATTCCCATCCACCTTCCCACATTCCCAAACACCTTCCCACATTCCCAAACACCTTCCCACATTCCCATCTTCATACATTCTCGTATTCCTCATTCCCACCCAACTTCCCACATTCCAACCCACCTTCCCACAATCCCATCTTCCCACATTCCCATCTTCCTACATTCCCATCCACCTTCCCACATTCCCATCTTCCTACATTCCCAGCCACCTTCCCACATTCCCATCTCCCTACATTCCCACCCACATTCCCATCTTCCCACATTCCCATCCACCTTCCCATCTCCCTACATTCCCACCCACATTCCCATCTTCTCACATTCCCATCTCCCTACATTCCCACCCACATTCCCATCTTCCCACATTCCCATCTTCCCACATTCTCCCATCTTCCCACCTTCCCATCTTCCTACATTCCCACCCACCTTCCCATCCTCCTTCCCACATTCCCAAACACCTTCCCACATTCCCAAACACCTTCCCACATTCCCAAACACCTTCCCACATTCCCATCTTCATACATTCTCGTATTCCTCATTCCCACCCACCTTCCCATCTTCCCACATTCCCATCTTCCTACATTCCCATCCACCTTCCCACATTCCCATCTTCCTACATTCCCATCTTCCTACATTCCCGTCTTCCTACATTCCCACATTACCACCCACCTTCCAATCCACCTTCCCACATTCCAGTATTCCTCATTCCCACCCAACTTCCCACATTCCCATCCACCTTCCCACATTCCTATCCACCTTCCCACATTCCTATCTTCCCACATTCCCATCTTCCTACATTCCCATCTTCCTACATTCCCACTTTCACACATTCCCATCCACCTTCCCACATTCCCATCTTCCTATATTCCCATCCACCTTCCCACATTCCCGTATTCCTCATTCCCACCCACCTTTCCACATTCCCACTAACCTTCCCACATTCCCATCTTCCTACATTCCCATCTTCCCATATTCCTATCTTCCCACATTCACATCTTCCAACATTCCCACACACCTTCCCACATTCCCATCCACCTTCCCATATTCCCATCCACCTTCCCACATTCCCATCTTCCTACATTCCCATCTACCTGCCCACATTTCCACATTCCCATACACCTTCCCATATTCCTACATTCCCACCTTCCCATCCACCTTCCCGCATTCCAATCTTCCCACCCACCCACCTTCCCTTCCCACCCACCCACCTTCTCACTCACCGTCCGACCAACTGATCAACAGACCATCCTCCCTCAAAAAAAGAGGACTTCGCGCAGCACGTGAATACCAAAATACCCCCCATGTGAAGTCTCCCAGACTGTTTGGGAAGATGGTCGAAAATACGAAAGTTGCCTAATGATAGTGAATGGGCCAAATTCCTTTTCGATGTGTTTTTTTTTCGCTGGGAATGGGAATCCTGGGAAACTTCACATGGGCGGCCTTATGACTTAGGGTTACATGACAATTTTAATTAGGGTTTGGGCCAGACCAACTAACCCTAACCCAAAAAAACAAACAAATAAATCCAAGTTAAAGTGCTGGCTTGGCCTACTTAATAAAGTAAGCTGTAATACTCAGATACTGCAATAGACTGACAGGACTGAGTTCTTGCATACCTGTCAAGCAATCTGCCGAGTTTGCAATTGTGTACATTTATTATAGGAAGGGATCTAGGGGTCTTATCCTCGAATGATAAGTTTATTTTACCGAAAATAACATTGTTACTATCAATTGTGTACAGCATTTTATCAATCTTCATCATTATAAATTTAATTAATTGTAGTGTCAAAAGACGCGCAAGACTCTTCACTTTCAATCTATATAATCCACGTGTAAAATGATAGAGATGTACGGTTTTTTTTTTTTGAATGGATCGAACATCGTCCATAGAAACCAAGATAATTAATTATCAGATCAGTTTGTAGTGAATTAAAATCTGTAGCAGCCAATCACAGCCGATTTTCAAAACTGGCTTCCCGCGCTCACTTAAACCCGCCATTTCGACCGTTTCATCGTGTTTTGACAAAAAACACATCCCGTCAGTCGATTCAGGGCACCTTGTTACCCATTATTCGATTGTTTCTAGCCCAACAATTTTTGGCGCACCAACCCTATTCAATTCATTCCTGTCAAGTGGAAATTCGACGGAAATAACAGGTGATTACTCGCAGTTAGAGCATGCTGAGGACACCAGATCTCTGGCACATACAGTACACAAGAAAGCTACGCCGGGTTCACTGTGTCAAGTACAATGCACAGATCTCCAACCAGACACTATATAACATTGGAGATGTCCTCCAAGGAGACACACTTGCACCATTCTTGTTCATTATTGTGGTTGACTATGTTCTACGCATGTCCTTAGATCATTATAATTATGATGGGGCGATGATAACTCCACCTACTGGCTCCAGAAGTCGAGGAAATCCTGCCAAGTACCCAACTGATCTAGACTTTGCTGATGACTTAGGAGTACTCTCAGAATCATTAGAGGGAGCCCAACGGCTCCTCAGCTCATTAGAACATGCTGCTTCTAGTGTTGGTCTTTTTATTAACTCCAGAAAGACCAAAATTCTGACAGTTAACTTTGAAAGTCCTCAGCAAGTCTCTGATCGGATGAGCATAAGCTCAAAGGATGGTATGCTTGAGCATGTGGACGACTTCTGTTACCTAGGATCATGGATCCGGAAGTCAGGTGAGGACCTTCGAATACGTAAGGGAAAGGCATGGGCAGCCTTGAATAGGCTTTCCAGGATTTGGAAGTCACCGAGAATTAATCGGAAACTTAAGGTCCGATTATTTAGAGCAGCAGTAGTTCCAGTACTCCTCTACGGGAGTCCATGCTGGGCTCTAACTGCTGAGGACACCAAATCTCTGGATGGCACATTCACAAGAATGCTACGCCGGGTTTATTGTGTCAAGTACAATGCACACATCTCCAACCAGACACTATATAACATTGGAGGTGTCTCATTGGATCCCCCAAGCTTGACACTAGAACAAAATCGGCTCCGCTTTGCAGGACATTGCTTTCGCCGTGAGGACCAGCCAGTGCATAATCTTGTACTTTGGCAGCCTCATGGAGTGAATAAGCATGGTGGACAGCCCATAACTTTCTTGAGACGCATCTTAAAGGACACTGGCCTTGAAGATGCGGATGATCTAGCAAATGTCATGGGTGATAGGGAGTTGTGGCGGTGCAATTTTGTTGACAAGCCGGCACAGCATTCTTAAAAATGCAGCTGCAATGCAGCATGCCGATCCTAGTAGTATGCTTGAGCATGTGGACGACTTCTGTTACCTGGGATCATGGATCCGGAAGTCAGATGAGGACCTTCGAATACGTAAGGGAAAGGCATGGGCAGCCTTGAATAGGCTTTCCAGGATTTGGAAGTCACCGAGAATTAATCGGAAACTTAAGGTCCGATTATTTAGAGCAGCAGTAGTTCCAGTACTCCTCTATGGGAGTCCATGCTGGGCTCTAACTGCTGAGGACACCAAATCTCTGGATGGCACATTCACAAGAATGCTACGCCGGGTTCATTGTGTCAAGTACAATGCACACATCTCCAACCAGACACTATATAACATTGGAGGTGTCTCATTGGTTCCCCCAAGCCTGACACTAGAACAAAATCGCCTCCGCTTTGCAGGACATTGCTTTCGCCGTGAGGACCAGCCAGTGCATAATCTTGTACTTTGGCAGCCTCATGGAGTGAATAAGCATGGTGGACAGCCCATGACTTTCTTGAGACGCATCTTAAAGGACACTGGCCTTGAAGATGCGGATGATCTAGCAAATGTCATGGGTGATAGGGAGTTGTGGCGGTGCAATTTTGTTGACAAGCCGGCACAGCATTCTTAAAAATGCAGTTGCAATGCAGCATGCCGATCCTAGTAGTAGTAGTAGTAGGAGATGTCTAATTGGTTCCCCCAATCTTGACACTAGAACAAAGTCGCCTCCTCTTTGTAGGATATTGCTTTCGTTGTGAGGACCAGCCTGTGCATAATATTGTGCTTTGGCAGCCCCATGGACAAAATAAGCACGATGGACAGCCCATGACCTTCTTGAGACGCCTCTTAAGGAAACTGGCCTTGAAGATACGGATAATCTCGCGAAAGTCATGGGGGATAGGGAGTTATGGCGGCGCAACTTTGTTGATAAGCCGGCAGATCGTTCTTAATATAAATATATATGATGCACCTGCCATGCACCATGCCGACAAAATAATACAGAAATTACTAATTTGATGTCATATGGCGGTTTTGATATATAGGGAGCGCCTTATTCTAATTAAATATTCAATGGTATGTAGATTAAGCAACAGCAATAAATAACTGTTAGGTTCAAACGAAATGTTAGTTTGTGGAATTAACAGGACCCCCGAAACAGATGCACAACTCTGATTGGGTAACGTATGGGGAGTTAGAATTAAGTGCTTATTAGCATTCGAGGTTATCCAACATATATAAATGCAGAAAATAAGGGAGAGAGATATATACGGGATATACACTATACAGCGGTAAGGAGAGGCGAATGAGAACGAAAATAAATTAAAAGAAAATAAATCGAAAGATGCGTTAGTTAGATATAATTCAATCAAAACACCTCAATAATAAAATGGGATAAGCAGAAAGCAATAACTATTAACTATATATGAAACACATGCGTAAACCAAACCCTTATACCAATCTATTGAATACTCGAAAAGCATAAC
>JAUCBJ010003749.1:0-31817 GCA_032718475.1 Nemertoderma westbladi
CTACTACTACTAGGATCCGCATGCTGCATTGCAGCTGCATTTTTAAGAATGCTGTGCCGGCTTGTCAACAAAATTGCACCGCCACAACTCCCTATCACCCATGACATTTGCTAGATCATCCGCATCTTTAAGGCCAGTGTCCTTTAAGATGCGTCTCAAGAAAGTCATGGGCTGTCCACCATGCTTATTCACTCCATGAGGCTGCCAAAGTACAAGATTATGCACTGGCTGGTCCTCACGGCGAAAGCAATGTCCTGCAAAGCGGAGGCGATTTTGTTCTAGTGTCAAGCTTGGGGGAACCAATGAGACACCTCCAATGTTATATAGTGTCTGGTTGGAGATGTGTGCATTGTACTTGACACAATGAACCCGGCGTAGCATTCTTGTGAATGTGCCATCCAGAGATTTGGTGTCCTCAGCAGTTAGAGCCCAGCATGGACTCCCGTAGAGGAGTACTGGGACTACTGCTGCTCTAAATAATCGGACCTTAAGATTTCCGATTAATTCTAGGTGACTTCCAAATCCTGGAAAGCCTATTCAAGGCTACCCATGCCTTTCCCTTACGTATTCGAAGGTCCTCACCTGACTTCCGGATCCATGATCCCAGGTAACAGAAGTCGTCCACATGCTCAAGCATACCATCCTTTGAGCTTATGCTCATCTGATCAGAGACTTGCTGAGGACTTTCAAAGTTAACTGTCAGAATTTTGGTCTTTCTGGAGTTAATAAAAAGACCAACACTAGAAGCAGCATGTTCTAATGAGCTGAGGAGCCGTTGGGCTCCCTCTAATGATTCTGAGAGTACTCCTAAGTCATCAGCAAAGTCTAGATCAGTTAGGTACTTGGCAGGATTTCCTCGACTTCTGGAGCCAGTAGGTGGAGTTATCATCACCCCATCATCATTATGATGATCTAAGGACATGCGTAGAACATAGTCAAACACAATAATGAACAAGAATGGTGCAAGTGTGTCTCCTTGGAGGACGCCCTCACTTACTGACTTCAGCCTGGAGGGTTGTCTTCATGCAAGACAATTTTGGTCACTAACAAACATTATGTAGACTGATTCCCTGATATTTATTGAAATATTAAAACTTAAATTTCATTTTGTGTAATTTTAGGAAAATTATATTTGTTTTTCTACTGTAGTGAAAATATTGTTTTTTTTTGCATATAACTAAATATTGGTAATGATGAAGTTAAATGTAATATACGCTACTGTGTGCAAAAATATACATTTTATGGGTTCTAGTAGTAAAAAATAGGGTTTCCCGAAAAGACCGATAATAAAATAAAAAAGTCGCGAAATTAAGCTATTTTCGGTGATTCCGGAATTCCCGAACCTAACCCACCCTACCCTACCCTGGTCGGTAATAGTCGTGCCAGCTAATTTGCTTGATATGACGAATGGATCCAGTAAGTCTTGCTTCCTGATCTCTCTCAGCAACAGCAACATATACCGTTATTGCTCGGGAATATCTCTATCTCTAGTTACTGTCAACATGTTTAGCACACAGAACTTCCAGAAACCTTATAGTTTTTCATCAATAAGTAAACACATATCTCCTCCAACTTAGTGACGGATTATGTTTCTATTATTGTGATTTAGGGAACGATGGTGTTGCCTAAGTTCTGTGACGTGTTATTTATGAAATAATTTATAAATTGGATGCCCTTTCTTGATACTTAAGTCGAATTAAAAGACTTGTTCAGGTGCCCCCCCCCCCCCCCCCCCCACCCCGACCCCCACCCTTCTGACCCATCTATTTCCTCCCCTCTCCTACAGGTAGCAGCCTTCAACTAGCTCTGCAATTGGCTACTCACATTTCCCTCCATTATTTGATTCAATTATATATTTCTTATGTATTTACGTAAATACAATATTTATGTATGTGTATAATCTATCTATATCTATCTATATATATAAATATCATGTGTCTGTCTGTCTGTCTGTCTGTCTGTTTGTCTGTCCAAGCTATACGTTTCTACACACAAGCACCAATCTGAGCTCGCGATACATCGAACGAAAGCTCTCGTCACGAGCACGTGCACTGTCGCTATCTCGAGTCTTATTTTACGCGTTTGTTTGCGTGAATACAGATTTCGTGAATTTGGTACCGGTAGCGCAGTAGGCCTAGCAGTTCATTCTGTCACTCTACACGTTGAGTCTCAACTATTATGCTACTTTATGATGCGCATCTACGTGATGCAGACTGCCCCGAGCACATGGACGTGAAACGTCGTTATATCTAGGCTAATTTTATGCATCATTTATGCGTGAATGCGTATTTGTGGTCAAACTGGGCTATTATTCCATAACCATTTCTCGGCCAAATTACAGGTCAACCAACCAGCAGGAAACTCTATAACAGTGGTTGTACCATCAGACTCAATCTGTTCTAAATGATACTTTGCAGATATGTTCCCGACCATAGACTGTGTGATTGGGAGGACACTGATCAATCTGCAGTTCTCCAGTCTGCCGCTAGGGGGCGAAATGTCAGAAACTGAAAACCTTCTCCAATTTCGTTATTATTAACGCCTTTTAGCTGATACGTGGCAGAGGTCTACTACACCATAGGCTGTGTGTTTTCGGAGGATGCTGACCAATCTGCAATTCCCCAGTCTGCCGCTAGGGGGAGAAATATCTGAAAGTGAAAACCTAACCCATTTCGTTGTTTATAATGCTTTTTTGCTGATACTTGGCAGAGGTCTGCTACACCATAGACTGCGTGTTTGTGGAGAACTCTGAGCAATCTGCAATTCCTCTGTCTGCTGCTAGGGGGCGCAATGTCTGAAAGTGAAAACCTTCACCCATTTCGTTGTTTAATATGCTTTTTTACTGATACTTGGCAGAGGTCTACCACACAAACACTGCATGTTTGGGGAGGAGCTAGAACAAGTCTGCATTTCTCCAGTCTGCCGCTAGGGGGCCAAATGTCTGAAAGTGAAAACCTTATCCCATTTTGTTATTAATGATGCTTTTAGGCTGACACTTGGCAGATGTGTATTACACCTTAGGGTGTGTGTCTGGAGAGGACGCCGAACAACCTGCAGTTCTGTATTCGGCCGTTAGGGGGCGAAATGTCTGAACGTGAAAACCTTCTCCCATTTCGATGTTTATAATGCTTTTAAGCTGATACTTGTCAGAGGTCTACTACATCATAGACTGCGTGTTTGTGGAGAACTCTGACCAATCTGCAATAGCGCCGACTGCTGCTAGGGGTGCGCAATGTCTGAAAGTGAAAACCTTCATGCATTTCATTGTTTGTAGTGCTTTTTTGCTGATACTTGACAGAGGTCTACTACACCATAGACTGCGTGTTTGGGGAGGAGCTAGAACCAGTCTGCTTTTATCCAGTCTACCGCTAGGAGGCCCAATGTCTGAAAGTGAAAACCTTATCCCATTTCGTTATTAATATGCTTTTAGGCTGACACTTGGCAGATGTGTATTACACCATAGGGTGTGTGTTTGGGGAGGACGCCAAACAAACTGCAGTTCTCCATTTGGCCGCTAGGGGGCGAAATGTCTGAAAGTGAATACCCTCTCCCATTTCGAAGTTTATAATGCTTTTAGGCTGATGCTTGGCAGAGGTCTACTACACCATAGGCTGCGTCTTTGTGGAGAACTCTGACCAATCTGCAATTCCTCTGTCTGCCACTAGGGGGCGCAATGTCTGAAAGTCAAAACCTTCACCCATTTCGTTATTAATAATGCTTTTATGCTGATACTGCAGAGGTCTACTATACCATAGACTGCGTGTTTGTGGATAACTCTTACCAATCTGCAATTTCTCAGTCTGCCGCTAGAGGGTGAAATGTCTCAAGTGAAATCCTTCTCCAATTTCATTGTTTCTAATACTTTTTTGCTTATACTTGGGAAAGGCATGCTTGACCATAGGCTGTTTGTATGGGGAGGACGCTAACCAGTCTGCGGATTTCCAGTCTACTGCTGCTAGGGTGCGAAAAATCTGAATCTGAAAAGTAAAAACATTCTCACATTTATTTATTAAAAATGCTTTTACGCTGATAATTGTCAGAGGTCTACTGTACTACATCATAAGGCTGCATCTATGTGAAGGACGTTGACCAGTGTAGATATCTGAAAAGTAAAACAGCATCAGTCCTTTTGTTTGAGAGAACACTCTCAATCATATGAAGTTTTGTTAAGTTAATTAATTAATTAATGTTTGGAATGGTGAATAGGCTTGTGAACTAGAAAGCCGTGGCCCGAAGGGCCACTGGCTTTCTAGTCTATCTATCTATATATATAAATATCCTCTGTCTGTCTATGAGTCTGTCCAAGCTATACGCTCTGACACACGAGCACCAATCTGAGCGAATGATACATCGATCGAAAGCTCTCGTCCCGAGCACGTAAACTATCGCTATCTCGAGGCTTATTTTACGCTTATGCTTGCGTGAATGCGTATTTTGTATTCTCTGCAACATGTTGTGTGACATAATCTCAAAGTGATTCGAATATTCCTTTTGGCAGTACAGGCCTGGCAAAGTTGAGAGTTAGTTAGCAAGGCAGCTAGCTACTTGCAGACCAATCATATCTTGAGGTGGCCTGCAGGCAGGCTGGGTTGGTTAAGTAGTAATCTCAATAAATAAATAGGACCCAGCAGGAGAGAGCGGAGTGGAACTACTGTGATTGGTTCTTGACTTACATTGGTAAGAACCAGCAGTAAATCTTAGATTAGCTTTTTTCAGTTCACATGTTTATAATCATAAACACGAAATGGTTCAATTATTCCTTTTTGCAATGTACCGGATGGGTGCTAGCGAGGTATGCCTAGCAGGTTGTCAGTCCGTCATCCTACAAGTTGGATCTTGACTCTATCATGTGCGTGCATCTATATGATGCAGACCATCCTCAGCCCGTGAACATGAATTGTAAAGGCTATCTCGAGGCTGATTTTTTACACATTTACTTGATACTTGCATGAATGCGTATTTGAGGTAAAATTGCATTATTCTGCAGTTGTTTTGTTATCGGACAAATTACTGGTCAGCAAGCAGGAAATTATAACAGCAGTTGCATCATCGTAACCACTCTGTTCTAAATGACACTTTGCAGAAGAAATTCTACCTGACCATAGCTGCGTGTTGGGAGGACGCCGACCAGTTTGCGGTTCTTCAGTCTGCCACTAGGGGGCGAAATGTCTGAAAGTGAAAATCTTATCCTATTTTGTTATTAATAATGATTTTTAGCTGATACTTAGGTCCTTTACACAATATGTTTATAATGTTTTTTTTGCTGATACCAAGCAGAGTATACTACACCGTAGGGTGTGTATTTAGGGAGACGGCAATGACCAATCTACAGTTCCCCAGTCTGCCGCTATTAGGGGATGAAATGTCTGAAAGAGGAAACCTACAATTTTGTTGTTTATGAATGCTTTTTTGCTGATACTTGGCACTTGGCAGAGGACTACTACAGTCTTCGTGTTTGGGGAGGACGCTAACCAGTGCAGAATTATGCAGTCAGCCACTAGGGGGCGAAATGTCTGAAATTAAAACCTTCCATTTTAATACGATAGAGTTGCTGTTACAGTGACCTACTGCACTATAGGTTATGTTTGCGAGGACGCTAACCAATACTCTGCAGTTATACAGTTTTCCACTAAGGGGAAAATATCACACAGAGATTAAACCTTTTCCCATTTTATTATTTGTAATCCATTGGAGGTGTTACTTGGTAGGTATCTACTACAACATAAAGCCTTATGTTCATTATTGTATGTAGCTGCAACTAAAGCGGCATCAGTCTGTTTGTTTGAGAGAATGCTCATGTAAAGTTTTGTTAAGGTAATTAATTAATTAATTTATGTTTGATATTGTCCATTGATTGATGATTCACTGAATAGAAGGTTGTGAACTAGAAAGCCGTGGCCGAAGGCCACGGGCTTTCTAGTTATTGTATAATTATGTATGATTATTCATTATCTGGGAAAAAATAAATAAGTTGAAGTTGAAGCATATAGTTTCCTTCCCACCAAGAAATGGCTGGGTGACGATGCATGTACGAATTTCCTCCTCAGATAAAACCGCTCAAGTCGTCATGTAACATACAAGCCAATCAGCCGTTAAATTGACTAACACTGTGGGGCGAGCCACAAAAGTGACCGAGCTTAGAATTTGGATACCAATCTCTATCTCGCGCCTGTCTGTCGGTCGGTCCGCCTTTAAATATTTAAATGCTAATACAGTGAAATTATTTTACGAAATGATACCAAATTCTGAAAAAGAGTGGTTACTCATTACAATTAGAGTATTATCGTGTTTTAATGTCAACCTGATATACAATACATTATCAGTTCAGTACATAGTACCTAATTAGACTAATTCTTTCACATGGTAAAACCCTAGAAAACTAGTACGGTACATAATAATGGTGACATTCTGGTTCTCTAATTTGTCTGCTGGTTCAAGCACACCTGCTGGCCTATTGTGGAGAACGCAAGGTAGTTTGAACGGCGCATAAACTTATAGAATAAATAAACTCTACACAAACAATAAACATATTGTTCAAAAGAAACACTAGAGAACAAAACTTACCCCATAAACATCATGAGAGCGATTCGTTCCATATCACCTCGAATTAATTCAAATGTTCTTAGTAGCAAAGCCTTTTGTTCATGAGTCAACTGTGGTTGATCATCGGGCAAGTTGTTGAGGTCTATAGCGACACTGCTGCCTCCGCAACCCATCGTTAAAGCTTCAATATATATGATTGTAAATAATTTGCTATATTAAGTTGCTTAGTTGCTATATTAAACGCAATAGTTGAACTTTTATTGTGGGGTCAAACAAAATATACCCGATAACACCACTCATAAGTTATGTCACGAAACATTAGTTGCCTGATTGACTTGATTAATGTTAGCTACAAAAATAACCCAATTATCGATTGGTGTACATTATATTGGTAATTATTTTTAATATTATTATATTTTTAATATATTATTTTTAATAATATTGGTAATTGGATACAGCTTGCCAACACATTGTTACTATTAAAAAATGAGTCACAAGTTAAAATCCAGGTTCGTAATCATAATCGCCGTTTTTATTTATGGTATCTATATTTTTTATGTTATTTTTTTATTTACGTTATTTTTATTTTATTAATGTTATTTGTTAGATTGATTCTATATATAAATATTCAGCAAATAAAAAAAACTTTAGGTTCTCTATGGCACTAACTGAGATTGAGGTGGGGTGGGTGTCTGTGAATAAAAATATGTTATTCTTTTATTGTTATTTTATGGTCTACTTTGGTCCTATATAAGCATTTCCACAGTCACTTGAGCACCTGTAGTTATTATACGACTTATCCGACTTCGGTTGTTCAGATTCGATTAAGTCAAGTCTACTATAGAGTAACCTTATCATTTTTAACCCACAGGACTACTGGTATTTTTGGCCTATATGTTATTTCATTGGATTGTGTCACAGGATGAAAAATGCATCTTAATGGATCTAAAGTACATTCAACACACCCCAGAGCAGGGCATAGTACATTCAACACACCCTCATGAGTGAGCATCTAAAGTACATCTAAAGTGCATTCAACACACCCTCAGCACAGAGAATAACAATATAGATAGAGTAGAATTAGTTCACTTTTTGGAAATGTTGCCATTTAGGATCAGTCTAATTATATTGATTGCAATCATATTTTTTCCTCATAAATTAACCCATAATATTAATACAATATTATACTTTTATGACAGGTCTTCAAAAATAGGCAAAGGTGCCAGCCTACTAATAGATATATAGGACTGACTGAATATCATATTCAACAATATAATATTTATTCCTCAAATCAAGTACATGTTCGAAATAGAATATATAGTCGAACAAACGATTTGGGGTTAATTCAGAGATTTGAATGTATTATTTTTCAATAAATAATTCTTTACATAACATAACAAACTTATACTAACTTTCTTGTGCTTCATCTATTAACTCAGGTTCTTCTCTTTAACTGTCCAATCACACACCACTCGATCGATCTCACTCGAACTCGTGAGATCGAGTGATGTATGAGTGATGAAAATAAACTGTCAAACATAAAACAAATCAAGTAATTTTTTAAATTAAATTTTCTGATATGACCTTTCATAAACTAAGGGCTCTGGGCTTTACTGACAGGACGCTTACAACACAGAGGAGGATTATAACATCACTGGAGATTTAATATTTACCTAAGGCAATACATCATTCTATAACTAATTAGTTTAATCGTGAAGGCAAAGAATTTTGACAATAGAAAGCAAATTTATACCAATGATTTGCTGATCCCTCAATTCTAACAACATTGAAGTATTACACTAAAGGCATTGCAAGGTTGTAGTGTAGAATAATCCTAGTAAATCATTATATACAAAACAGCTAGCCGCACTAAGTTCACCTAACCAACTCACCACCTCAGGTTCACCCAACCAGCTCACCATACCACATACCAGGTTCTTACAAGTTATTGACAAGTTGTTATGTTCATGTTTCAAAAATGATATTACACTAACACAATCAAATGTGGCATTTAATAGGAATACAATTTTACTAACATATCAACTAAATTGTATTAAACAACATTCAAAATGTGTATTAATAAAAAATTATTGATTTTAATATATAATATTAGTTTTGGGATGAATTGATTTACTTTCAAAACAATAATCATCTGGGGTGTCATTTTTGGTGCACACATTTGTCTACGTACCCAAATTATATTATGTTGATTATACAGTATTGTCTCATTATTACTGCATGAAAACGATTGATCTATTATGGAATAAAATAATAATTAAGATTATTATACACTAGGCTAATGTTTCGACCTTTTGCCTGGTAGCAGCCCCAATAAGATATCTAGAACTGGTTTGCCAGGCCATCGCCGCGCATAACAGCCCCATCTCCAAACCACAACCCCGACCAGGAGCGACAGCCACCCCGGTGGAAGAAGGAATTGTAATGTTTTGAGATTGAATGTAAATGTGTTTAAATGATTTAAAGTTATTAAAATGGCCCTTGCCTTCTCTCAACCATACTTCCATCTCCCTCATTCCATGGCGTGCTTGCTATTGTGTGGCTGGAAATCAGTCCACATCACCACTACTCGAGCAATGGGTAATAATTACATCTATGAATGGGAGATTCTTTTAGACTCGTTAAGCCAAGGAATGCCTTTTCACCACCATGGATGATCTTCCACAGTATACCCTTCCAATATGTTTCCCAAGTTACCTTGGTTCCCATTTATCGACCAGTTAAGTCTGTCAGGTCAGGTATTCTAGGTCATTGATCAAGAAAACTTGCCACCTCCATGCAGCATAAAGGAGGTGCCACCTGTAGCTGCATAGACCCTCTTACTAGGGCAAATCTCAAAAAATGCATCAAAAATTGCAGCTGCAATGCAGCATGCCGATACTAGTAGTAGTAGGGCAAATCTGGTCCTGTAACTAGGACCCCCTTCGTTCTGGGATAAGGATGCCGTTGGTCCTGGATTAAGGACCCATATACTTGGCTGCAGGGGTATATGGCCTGGCCAGGCAGATGGTGATCTACCAATGGCTGGTCAGGAGTAGAGTGTTCTCATGTTCACTCTGAGTGCACTTCACTGCGACCTGCACCTGGCAGCAGGGGTACAGGGCATGACCCAGCAGATGAGCTACACAGCCAATGGTGGGTCATGTGCGCCAGAGTAGATATGGGTTATGGGCCTCATATCTGACTCCACTGCGAAACCCACCCTGTGGAATGGCAAACCAGGGTGTGGTATTTGCCCCGAGAGCTGACTCGGCAAAAAAGCACCCCCCAACCCCCCACTATGGATTACATTAGTAATGCGGAGGTCCGGCCACTAGAGGCCAGTGCCGGAGGCCAGAGGCGGGGAAATATCGGCCTCACAGGCGTCAGTTATCTCCTGACCGGCTGCCTGTCTCACCCCCTACTGGAGAGAGAGAAGCCAACAATTCTTTGAGTCCCTTTCCTGATGACCTTTCTGGCCCAAACCCCGGGTCACCAGGGAGGCCAGATTGTGAGGGGGAGAGGGATTCTGGAGTTGGAGGCTACTCTCATGTTCCACCCCGACCAACAAAGCCATTGGTGAATCTGAGGCAAGTCACTAGACTAGCCTCAGTAAACACCCTAACACTCGGGTCCCCAATGCAACAAGGTGAGCTGACTGCCTTGGCAGATAAGCTTTCTCGTAGCACAGTGGGTGTTCAAGAGCACCGAATGCAGACTGGACAGTGAGGTTCTGATTAAGGACATGGGCGGTGGTTGGCGACTCGCCCTCGCGTCAGCAGATGATAGTGGCAATGGTGGTATTGGTCTATTGATGAATCCAACTGCACATGCAGCATTGGACAAAATAGTCCAAATCTCTAACCGCATCATCCGTTGCCTCTTCTCATGTTCTGGAAGACTGGCTAAGAAGTTTCCTAAGGTGGTTCTGATTGTGTGCTACTCTCCAACTAGTGTTGCCCCTTGTAGAGGAGGTGGAAAATTTCTACCACAATCTACAAGCAGCTACTGATGGAGTGGATCAGCATGCTTTCTTAACATTCCTGGGAGACTTTAATGCAAGTCTGCATCAATCACCTACATCGCCCTAGGTCTATAGAAATAGTGTCAACCGAAATTCCATCCATCTTCAGGATTTTATCTCTGTAAATGGATTGTTTTCGGCTGGAACCCAGTTCAAGAAGTGAACTGGAAAGCTATGGACTCATAGTGGACCCAGTGGTCACAAGTCCCAGATAGACCATATTCTGTTTCGTAGGAAGTACAGGAGCTCTTTACAAGACTGTTATTATTATATTATATTATTATTGTTTATTCCGGGCCAAGCAACGCCCATATTACAATGCAGGAGATAAATTGCACAATGCACCACACGTGAATATTAAAAAGAAAAATAGTTATTATTGTTGTATAATATAAATTAATGAAAGTGTATTACAAAAAGAAAGATTAAATATTGTGATTTAATTGACGTTAAATTCTGCGATAGGTAGCAAAGAGTTCTGAGGTATCAAGGGTATTATAATAAACTGCACGGGTAATATATGACGGTGAATTCATGACTCGCTTAAATAAACTGTGAATTGAAAAACGCCTAATGTGTAAAGGGGAGTTAATACGTAGATTGGTAAGCATACCACTGGCACTGCAATCATATGGAAAACCAAATAATTTTCTAACAGCATTATTATAAGCCACCGTTAGTTTAGTTAAGATCGAATTGAGAAAATATTTATCGCACCAAAGTGAATTGCAATAGAAAGAAGTACAAAAACTACGAAAGAGTACAAGTTTAACTTCCTTAGAGCAGTGTGAAAACTTTCTCAGTAACAGGTTAGATCTGGCATAAAAGCCACGTAATTGGTTATTTATATCAGCGTCATCGGAAAAGTCAGATGATATAATATGACCAAGGTATTTCGTCGAGCTAACTACAGAAATTGTACAGTTATCCATGAACATGTGTCCGTCAAAAACAGAATTCATATACTTGCTTTGCATATAGATGCATTTTGATTTCTTGGGGTTAAATAGTATTTCGTGATTCTTTGCGTACAAACAGCAAATGTTAATCATATCTTGTAGAGCCGCAGGAGATGTGGATATTAGACAAATGTCATCAGCGTAAATCAAATGATTAATGCAATGACCACCAAGACTAATACCACTTGGATTACTAATTAAATCATAGCTGAGATTGTCGATATAAATATTAAATAGACATGGAGACAAAATGCCACCCTGTTTTACACCATTGCTTACTGTGAAACCGGTTGATATATAATTATCCCAAAGCACCTGAACTGTTTGTTCGCTGTACCAGAACATTATGGCCCGTAGAATAAATAATGGAATTTTCTTATTACGCAGTTTCTGGAATAGTTTTCCGTGAGAAACACGGTCAAATGCTTTAGATGCATCCAGGAAACAAATATATACATTTGATCCTTTTAACAGAAAGTGATTAATCACTTCTTTAAGGGTATATATACAAATTTCAGTACCTAATTTTGGTTTGAAACCAAATAAGTATTCACTAGTGGATAAACATGTAATAATTCTTTGTAGCACAATAGATTCTAATACCTTGAAAATAACTTTGGAGACAGAAATCGGCCGATAGTTGCCCTTATCTGAGGCTGAGGCATTATTATCTTTGATAATGGGGGTTAACACTGAAGACAATAAGCATGTTGGAAAATAACCATGAATGAAACAAGATGAGAATAATAATGCCAGTAAATTGCACAATATAACTAGTGGGGCACATTTTAAGTGCTCTGCTGCTAAGTTATCTAGACCTGGAGCCTTATTTGACTTTAAGCCCTCAATAGCAGTGAAAACCTCGGCAAATGTACACCGCATATCATTTGAGAATACCAATGATGAAAATTCAGATTTGATATCATTTGCATAAACCGGGTCAGAAGGCACAGAATTATATATCTCCTTAAAATGTGTGCCCCACATGTCACATATATTACCGGTACCAGTAAATTCACCTATACTACTCGTAGACGGTAAATTTATTTTACTATGTGATTTTACTTTTGTCCAAAATTGCTGCGGTGTTTCAGATAATAATGATTCTGCCAATTTATCTGCTTTGAGGGATGAGTTATTGGTTTTACAATGCCTCATCGCTAATTTGTATTGAGCCTTTGCTTTCAAAAGTTCCTGATGCAACCATCCGTGTCTTGGGCTACCCTGGTCACGCCAGAGTATAAATAAGTCGCGAGACTTCTCGTACTTAGACTTAACCAAATCATTCCAACCCGGGGTTTCGTACCCAGCATCCCGATTAGAGGGAGGTTTATATTGCGGTATGGAGTCATTAGCGGCATTATGGATTGCAGCAACTATGTTTTCGTAAAATACATTAAGATCAGTTAAATGGTTAGTACAATGCACATCCCTACAAAATAATGCACAATTAGGAATAATAATATTGCCTAGATTAGTATTACATAATTCGTAGTAGTGATTAATATCAGCTTCAGTTGCTTTCTCCCAGCAAAATTTAATTTTGTTTTTAATCGGAGAAGAGGCACTAACGGAGGTGCTTGTTTCTAGAGTTGGCGGTATGATTACCTTATTAGGCAGATCAAGAGAAAGCAACATAGGCATGTGGTCAGTCACACTAGCACCATATTCAATATTGACATTAGAAACATATTGTTGTAGCGAATTCGTTACTACACAGTGATCTAACCAAGAGGTGGAATCGTACCTAGGGCTAACATAGGTGTATGAAGAGGAAGGTAACATATCAATATCAACCAATATAAGACCTGCCTCTTCACACATATCAGTAAGATCCCTGTAAAACTGTCTACTTGGATCGGCGATCTGTAATGCATTTACACTTCGACCCTTCTCCAGTGATCACTGCCTTATTGTGGCCAAGGTAAGACTTAGTCTGCGTGCTAGCAGAACAATGAAATCTGCCTCGCCGCAGCATGACTGGTCCTCTCTGTTGCAACAGCCAAGTGTGAGATCCAGCTTCATACTACAGCTGAGCAACAGGTATGAGGTTCTTGCCTCTGAGGCGGCAGATCACTGTGAGAGCTATACTGCCTTCACAGAAGCAGTTAAGTTAGCTGCTGCAGAAACAGTTCCTGTATACCCTCGAAATAGGAAAAGGGCCCCCTGGACTGACAACAAAATCCAGAAGTGCCGAAATGACCTATATAAGGCGCAGAAAGAGTCCCGACTCAAACAGACTACAGCGCAGCGGCCAAGAATGCAGTTAAGGCTGCATCGAGGTCCCTGAGCAGGCAGTACTCTGTTAATCTACAGGAGCTAATAAACCAACAGGTTGATGCCATCAATGATGCTGACGACAGCAGGCAATCATCCCAGGCATGGAAATCGATCAACTTGCTTACTGCGCGGAGGCTGAATCACCAGCTGATTGCCTCAATGGTTGGAAGGCCCACTTTGAAAAGCTCCTCAATAATGACAGGGTATTGCCTGATAACTTTATAGAAGTAAAAGTGTCTGAGTCTGTAATCCCAGATATTCCCATTGGCGATATCTCCTTTGCAGAAGTGAAGGCTGCTGCAAAGAGCATTAAGACCAATCGTGCCAGTGGAGTAGATGGTGTTCCCCCTGAGATCTTTAAAATCCTGAGTGTCTAAAGCTCATCTATCCCATCATAGTAGACATGTACCGTACAACAAGAGTCCCACAAGAAATGAAAACAAATAAGTTGGTGCCAGTTCCCAAGAAGGGCAACCTATCACTCTATGGTTCTTTTCGGGGAATCTCATTGATCTCGATTGCTGCAAAGCTATACAATAGAATTCTATTAAATCGCATCAGGGATCCCATTGAGAGACTGCTCCGTGGAAATCAGAATGGGTTCCGTAAAGGTCGTGGGACCATGGAGCCCATTTTGGCACTTAGAAGGATTATTGAAGAGTTATCAAAAAAGAAACAGGCATCTGGCTGTTATCTTTGTTGACTTCTTCAAGGCCTTTGATTCAGTCTCCCGCTCACGTATGTTCAGCATACTTTCATTATATGGGATTCCTGATGAAATTATTGCAGTAATCAGATCAGTATACGATGGTTCGACAACATTTGGGTCTACTGTTGACGGTGACACAGAACCATTTGAAGTGTTATGGTGCGTCCTCCAGGGAGACACACTTGCACCATTCTTGTTCATAATTGTTGTTGACTATGTTCTACGCATGTCCTTAGATCATCATAATGATGATGGGGTGATGATAACTCCACCTACTGGCTCCAGAAGTCGAGGAAATCCTGCCAAGTACCTAACTGATCTAGACTTTGCTGATGACTTAGGAGTACTCTCAGAATCACTAGAGGGAGCCCAACGGCTCCTCAGCTCATTAGAACATGCTACTTCTAGTGTTGGTCTTTTTATTAACTCCAGAAAGACCAAAATTATGACAGTTAACTTTGAAAGTCCTCAGCAAGTCTCTGATCGGATGAGCATAAGCTCAAAAGATGGTATGCTTGAGCATGTGGATGACTTCTGTTAACTGGGATCATGGATCCGGAAGTCAGGTGAGGACCTTCGAATACGTAAGGGAAAGGCATGGGCAGCCTTGAATAGGCTTTCCAGGATTTGGAAATCACCGAGAATAAATTGGAAACTTAAGGTCCGATTATTTAGAGCAGCAGTAGTTCCAGTACTCCTCTATGAGAGTCCATGCTCGGCTCTAACTGCTGAGGACACCAAATCTCTGGATGGCACATTCACAAGAATGCTATGCTGGGTTCATTGTGTCAAGTACAATGCACACATCTCCAACCAGACACTATATAACATTGGAGGTGTCTCATTGGTTCCCCCAAGCTTGACACTAGGACAAAATCGCCTCCACTTTGCAGGACATTACTTTCGCTGTGAGGACCAGCCAGTGCATAATCTTGTACTTTGGCAGCCTCATGGAGTGAATAAGCATGGTGGACAGCCCATGACTTTCTTGAGACGCATTTTAAAGGACACTGGCCTTGAAGCACGGATGATCTAGCAAATGTCATGGGTGATAGGGAGTTGTGGCGGTGCAATTTTGTCGACAAGCCGGCACAGCATTCTTAAAAATGCAGCTGCAACGCAGCATGCCGATACTAGTAGTAGTAAGGATGAAAGCCAGGTTTGGGCTAGGCTGCAGTATTTAAAGCAGTGTGCTCAAACAGTGCTGCCCCATCTAGGGATAGAACCAATGCCTCCTGATTGGAAGTGGAAGATTGGAATACAAATTATCTGTCACTACCTTCATTGATCCTCTGTGCGCCTTTTGGTTGGGGTGGTGCAGTTTGAAGGAGAGAAACCTTCCCCTCTTCTTTGATTTATTGGCGGTTTGTAACTCACCTAAGGAAGTTACTCGAAAGGGGGGCTTACTCTTTGTAAATGTTTGTTAAAACTGTTTGTCTGGGATTATATTTCAGACGGTTTGTCTGTCAAAATAGAAAAAAAGCTTATTAATCCTAGCTAAAAGTTAATAAGGGTTTTTCCTTGTTTTTGATATGATTCCAAATGTCAGATTTCACTTTTAATGAAAACTATTATGCCTCTGTCTGTCTGTTCATCCAACGAACTGTCTATCAAAATATAAGAAGGGCATGACGTCGCTATTTCATTTCCGATGTCAATGTTCACCTTTAGAAAAGTCTATTATGTCTGTCAGTCGGTTTGTCTGTCATCAATCTGTCAAAATATTAGCGAAGCATTCCATCTAGCAAAAAGTTATGTTATGGGGTTATCCTGGTTACTGATTTCATTTCCAACATCAGTTTTCATTTTTGAAGGCAACCTACAGGTGTTTCTGTATGTTGGTTGTTCTGTCTGTCGAGCGATTTGTCTACCAAAGTAATAGATAGCCAGAGAGACTGACTGTCTGGTTTTTACCCAAACTTCATATTCTTTTCGGTAACAGTTCCGTATAGCACTTTATTTTTATAACATAAATCATTGTCACCATGGCAACATTTTAGAGTTCTAGAACAAAATATAAAAATTTTACACTATTCTAGAACATAAATAATTAAAAAAATATAATGTTTTCAAATTTAAAGTTGCTAGTAATTAAAAAAAATTCAAAAATGTTTGGGGTGCGAAATGCACAAAAGTCAAATTAAGGAATTAAAAGACAGGTACAGAGAAAAATATACGATGCACGTCAGGGTGAGGGGTTCATTCTCCGAAAAACTGACAGAAAACATGTGGAGGCAACAGATAAGAAAAGGAAAATTAAACTGATTCCATGAGCTATTAAAGGGCAATAAAAGCCAATACCCAAGAGATGAATAAACTAATTAGTTGCATCGGTATACAAAAACTCATTACCATAATCATTATCATAATATTAATTTAAATGTATTCCGAAATCTATTTAAAAATAACATGTTTTAAATTTACTATCTATTTTAAAGTAAACTAAACTAGCTATGTTCCAGGACATTATAGTTTTTATTTTATTTATGTTCTTGAATAGTATCAAGGACTTCTAGAACATAGTATATATTCAGGACGCGATGCTCGCATATAATGTTAATTTTATTAGAGGCCGGTATTCTTTATCTTAGTTTCTTAGTTTATAGATAAAGTGTAGCTAAATAAAAGAAATGCAGTTGAAATACTACAGTAATGGCGGAAATTATACTACAATACTATTACAAAAATTACTAATACAAAAACTAGCAATAGTTGCACATGCACATACAATTAATAGTATTGCCTATTATATACATAGTAAACAGAAACACAGTGGAAATTTCTCGCAAATTTAACAATCAAATAGTTTAGGACGCCTTGGTTTTAATCTTAACTTTTTATTCTAGAACTTGTTTCATCAAGTTAAAAGATCTTGTAAATACTAGCTAGTTGTTGCTACTTTTTTAAAACGTTTTTTTTTTATTATTGAAATATTTTAAGATTATAATAATTTTAACATTTAAATAGAAATGATCTATAAGTAGCATTAGGTGAGTCATGGAATACTAAATATACATGTATATTTAGTATTCCATGGGTCATAATTTATCAGTCAATTAGTTCGAACATACAGTACATACATAATACATACATACATAATATAACATATATATGATAATCTCTGCAAATCATCACATTAGGGATGCCACGCAAATGCTCTGTGGCAGGCTGTAAAGGAAATTATGCCTCGCAAGAAGAGAAGGTAACAGTTTACCAGTTCCCACAAAACTTAATAGACCAACATCATTGGTTGGAGAATATACCAAATAGAATAGAGAAAGTAACACCAAATATTGGAGTATGTGCGCGACATTGGCCAGAAAACGCTGAGATGATCAAGATAAAAAGGTATGAAAGACCACTGGAGGCTCCGTCAGTATTTGGAACTGATATAAACAACAGACAAACTTCATCATCATCAAGAGAAGTTAATAAGCGTGGAGTATCTTCGAGTAGCCGAAATCAACAAGGAGATGAACTAGCGGAATTCATTCAGTTAGATAAAATATCACCTGATCTCACGAGTTTGACAAAAGATCTGTCAGATAGAGGACTTGTTAATGAACTCGGTTTAACGATTGTGCCACATACATGTGGTGTCTCCATCATAAAGTTGGAATTTGGTCTGTTGGATAGTCCGAACATTGTATATTCAATCGACATTGATGACAGGTTCCGTGTCACCTCACCTGTTGTAACACGAGATGTAACATTTGGTGGAGTACTCAGTCGATGGTCACAACTGGAAGAAATTATCATTAGGTGTGAAAACTACTCATCTACCAATGATATAGAGGATGTGGTCAGTGGGATTTGTAGGAAATTGAATGAGAAAGGGAAAGAAAAGGAAGAAAATCGAAGGGAAGGAGAATCGAATCTTCAATTTCTAACAGAACAGATACAGTTGAGCCAAACTTCCAAGTATGGTAGGCGTTACTCTGCTCAAACCATACACTTTGCCCTATCCCAATTCTTCCGAAGTCGTAGTGCTTATAAAGGTTTATGTGAGACGCTTTCACTACCACATCCGTCAGTGTTAATGAAACACATTGGGGGACTGAATACCCTTGATTCTATCGAAGAATGTCGAAAAACGATTTCTGAGATCTTGGGAAGCATTGCACCATCATCTGGCAAACCGCAGGATTGCATTATCATATTTGACGAGGTTCACATAAAAGCCAGTATACAGTATCGCGGCGGACATTTGATAGGACATGCAGTAGATGGACCATTCGAAACAATCGATCAATCAAAACCAGCTAGAAAGGTTCTGAGTATCATGGTTAAGCCCTTATTGAGTGGATGTGCATTCATGGTGAAGTTGATCCCAGTCTACTCATTGAAGAATGACTTTCTCATAGAACAGCTTACGAAGGTAATTAACCTTATAAATTCTTGCAATGGAAATGTGATTAGCCTATTAGCTGACAACTTATCTACAAACCGAGCTGCATTTAAAGAGTACAACTCAAACTATGGTAATCCGAACTTTCCTTACCTTGGTTCAGTGTCTCCAGATGTTGGTCAATCTAAATTCTTCCACATGCTCTATGACCCGACTCATCTCCTTAAATCAATTCGCAATAACTGGGTCACTGAAAATATCCAAAGATTGACAATAAGGGTTCCTGGCACATCGCGTTATATTCGCGGTGACTGGAAGGACATTAAAGAGCTATACAAGGTTGATTCCATGAATATAGTGCGAATGACTACTCTAACCCAGGCAGCCATAAACCCATCTTCTTTTGAGAAGCAGAAGGTTTCTCTAGCACTCCAGGTTTTCAATGAGAAAACTGTGGCCGCTTTAGCCTTGAGAGGAAACAAAGAGACAGCAGAGTTTGTTGATATAGTGCTGCGTTTCTGGAAGATTGTCAATGTCAAGTCCACTAGCATAGGATATAGGTTGAATGATCCTGACCGTTATCCAATAAAGTCGCCTACAGATTCCCGTTTGACATATCTGAGAGATTTGGCTGGTAGTATTAAAGATATGAAAGGGGGGAAGGGAGTGAAACGAGTAGAGAGTTTGACCACAGAAACTCGAACCTCAATGATATCTACACTCAAAGGATTATGTGACATTACAGAGAAACTGCTTAGAGTCAATGGATATAATTATGTCTTGCTTGGCTTACTACAGTCGGATCCGATCGAAGGAGAGTTTGGAGTATATAGGCAAATGAGTGGCGGAAATTATAACATCTCTCTAGAACAGGTCATGTATTCAGAGAGATTACGACGAATGAAGATTTACCACAGCTTTGTCATCGAACCTATTAGTCACGAAAAGAACCACTGCTGCACGAGCGAATTAACTAATAATGAACTGGAAGATATTGACTACGTCCTTGAAAATGAAGAATACAGCATTAGTGACACAGAGAAAAGCGCTTTGATGTATGCATGCGGCTATGTGACCTTCAAGGAACAACTGCCCATTGATGTCTCAGAACTTAGAGATTGTTCACAACTTCCAGAGTGTGACTTCACGAACATGGTCTCTAGAGGAAAGCTTTCAATTCCCCGTGCAGACATATTTCATCTAGCCTGTGCTTTTCTGTCACTTACCAAACGGCGCTATATTGGATGTACAACCAGGATGAGGCGATTTGTCGATATCATATATGACAATACCGTGGTAGATAGTGCTATTGATGGTAGGAAGGCAGGTATTATCCACAGACTCTGCAATATACTGATGAAGGGACTCTCCAAGTTCTACAGCAATAAAGCGGCTAAAGCGGAAGTGACAGAGATGTAGAGACTAACAATAGAAAGAAGAGAAAACTGAATAGCCAATAGGGCTGTAATAAACATAAATTAGACAGAGACTCTGTTGAATAAGAGCTTACTACTACTACTACTACTACTACTAGGATCGGCATGCTGCATTGCAGCTGCATTTTTAAGAATGCTGTGCCGGCTTGTCAACAAAATTGCACCGCCACAACTCCCTATCACCCATGACATTTGCTAGATCATCCGCATCTTTAAGGCCAGTGTCCTTTAAGATGCGTCTCAAGAAAGTCATGGGCTGTCCACCATGCTTATTCACTCCATGAGGCTGCCAAAGTACAAGATTATGCACTGGCTGGTCCTCACGGCGAAAGCAATGTCCTGCAAAGCGGAGGCGATTTTGTTCTAGTGTCAAGCTTGGGGGAACCAATGAGACACCTCCAATGTTATATAGTGTCTGGTTGGAGATGTGTGCATTGTACTTGACACAATGTACCCGGCGTAGCATTCTTGTGAATGTGCCATCCAGAGATTTGGTGTCCACAGCAGTTAGAGCCCAGCATGGACTCCCGTAGAGGAGTACTGGAACTACTGCTGCTCTAAATAATCGGACCTTAAGTTTCCGATTAATTCTAGGTGACTTCCAAATCCTGGAAAGCCTATTCAAGGCTGCCCATGCCTTTCCCTTACGTATTCGAAGGTCCTCACCTGACTTCCGGATCCATGATCCCAGGTAACAGAAGTCGTCCACATGCTCAAGCATACCATCCTTTGAGCTTATGCTCATCCGATCAGAGACTTGCTGAGGACTTTCAAAGTTAACTGTCAGAATTTTGGTCTTTCTGGAGAGCTTACTCTAAGCTTACTGTAAGCTAAATGACGTGTTATCGAAAATGAACACTTATTGTGAATAAAAATTAAGTAAAGTTTTTCAGCCGTTAGGTCGGGATTACATTACGCACAAAGTTATTTGACTTATTCTCAGTAAATAAACAGTAAATTTCCAGTAAACAATAATAAGTCTAACAAGTCTAACTGTACTCTGAGATAAACGTATCAAAACTGCCTCCATACAGATTATACATATTTCGAAATATTGTGGCTCGTATATTTTATTAGGAGTTCGGTTTCAGTGGTAGATACAGTTATTATTTCACACAACTTATTTCAAAGGTTATTTCGAATATCTTTCAACAGTTTTTGTACTAATAAATTATCGCTAGCAAATTGTCGTAAAATATTTACATTAAGTACATTAGTACATTAGGTTGTTAGCAATACAAATTAAAAACATTAATAACGTTAGCATTAAAAACAATGAAAGGAAATTGAGAAGTTTACTTCTGTAAATTAAAGTAATTAGGCCTACACTGAATAGAAAAAACCGGCCTCTAATAAAATTAACACTATATGCGAGCATCGCGTCCTGAATATATACTATGTTCTAGAAGTCCTTGATAGTATATAATACTTTTATATTGTTCTAGAACTCTACAACATTGCCATATTAACAATGATATATGTTTTAAAATGTAATGCTATATGGAACTTCTAGCCTTCTTTTCTAAATGAATGACAAACATTTTTCGAACTTTGTTGCAATTATTGGATAGTTAATTTACTTAATTTGTGTTATAATTTGCGTGATTTCACTAGAGCCACCTAGAAAAGGGGTTAACTGGTAAATATATTTTTGATGCACATGATGACTTCCCACCACTTCAACGTCATTTTTCGAATACTTTAAATAACATTCAAGGCAAGGAATTCAAGGCGCATGGGAAAGGTAAATAAATTCTTTATTAACATTTATGAATAAATCAAAATCGACCAGATGACCATTTCATGACTTTTCGAAACTGATGATTCTATATCTTCATACTTAGAAATTTACTACTTATTATTAATTATTAATATATAGAGTTTTCATATTCCTAAATGCCGAGTGCAATTTTTTTTAAAATAATGAAAAATAATGTTTATTTAATTGTGTTAGGATAGACAATTATTGAAAGATAATTTTTATTTAATTGAGACTGGATTGATTGATTGATTGACAATTTGAAAGGGGATGTTTATTTATTTGTGTTCGGATAGATAATTGATAGAGGATGCATCCTGTCTCTCTTACATTGAGTTTGTAGGATGCTGCTTGACTGAGTGGCTAGAGTCCTGTACTTAATAAAGAGTTTTAAGACACATCTTAAGACTTATGACAATTATAGCATAAGTGCAATTTCCATGTACATTACACATATGCTGAACATGCATTTGTATATAGAGTGATTTATGGGGGAATAAACCAAAACCGGTCCCAGAGTTTTATGCATGTATGTATGTATCTTCTTTATCTACACGATTTTTCGGTGTTAAAACACATTGTAAACTCATCCAATAAGACAAAACTCATTACATTATCGAACGAACAACCCCAGTTTGTGTATTAATAGGCTTTACTGTGCATATATATTTGATAAACACTGGTTGGCGTGCACCAGATTCCGTCTCTCCTCACACTAGTTATGTGTAGAGATATCCGAACTATTTGATGGTAGTGATTACTTAAATTTCAATGGTCTGGAGGGTTTGTACATGATTGTATGAAGGAGTTCGAAAAGGTGTAATAAATAGTAAATAACAGTGTAGGCCTACTTATTACAATTACTTAGTGTATGGCTTACTCCTACTGAATATTATTTTTGCAGTTGACTTAGCGACCTGATTTTATTGCCAATTAACATCATTTCAAACACAGTCGAATCCAATCCAATCCAATGAGCATGTCAATTGACATATGAATTGTTTTTCCAATCATTGAGTATAAAATCAGTTGTCTAGTATAAAATCAAATAATATTAACATTGATAGATAAAATCAATTTATTTGTTAATGAAACCCCTCTAGTCTAGGATCGGCATGCTGCATTGCAGCTGCATTTTTAAGAATGCTGTGTCGACTTATCGACAAAATTGCACCGCCACAACTCCCTATCACCCATGACATTTGCTAGATCATCCGCATCTTCAAGGCCAGTGTCCTTTAAGATGCGTCTCAAGAAAGTCATGGGCTGTCCACCATGCTTATTCACTCCATGAGGCTGCCAAAGTACAAGATTATGCACTGGCTGGTCCTCACGGCGAAAGCAATGTCCTGCAAAGCGGAGGCGATTTTGTTCTAGTGTCAAGCTTGGGGGAACCAATGAGACACCTCCAATGTTATATAATGTCTGGTTGGAGATGTGTGCATTGTACTTGACACAATGAACCCGGCGTAGCATTCTTGTGAATGTGCCATCCAGAGATTTGGTGTCCTCAGCAGTTAGAGCCCAGCATGGACTCCCATAGAGGAGTACTGGAACTACTGCTGCTCTAAATAACCGGACCTTAAGTTTCCGATTAATTCTCGGTGACTTCCAAATCCTGGAAAGCCTATTCAAGGCTGCCCTTGCCTTTCCCTTACGTATTCGAAGGTCCTCACCTGACTTCCGGATCCATGATCCCAGGTAACAGAAGTCATCCACATGCTCAAGCATACCATCTTTTGAGCTTATGCTCATCCGATCAGAGACTTGCTGAGGACTTTCAAAGTTAACTGTCAAAATTTTGGTCTTTCTGGAGTTAATAAAAAGACCAACACTAGAAGCAGCATGTTCTAATGAGCTGAGGAGCCGTTGGGCTCCCTCTAGTGATTCTGAGAGTACTCCTAAGTCATCAGCAAAGTCTAGATCAGTTAGGTACTTGGCAGGATTTCCTCGACTTCTGGAGCCAGTAGGTGGAGTTATCATCACCCCATCATCATTATGATGATCTAAGGACATGCGTAGAACATAGTCAACAACAATTATGAACAAGAATGGTGCAAGTGTGTCTCCCTGGAGGACGCCCCATAACACTTCAAATGGTTCTGTGTCACCGTCAACAGTAGACACAAATGTTGTCGAACCATCGTATACTGATCTGATTGCTGCAATAATCCCATACAAGAATCCCATACAATGAAAGTATGCTGAACATACGTGAGCGAGAGACTGAATCAAAGGCCTTGAAGAAGTCAACAAAGATAACAGCCAGATGCCTGTCTTTCTTTTTTGATAACTCTTCAATTATCCTTCTAAGTGCCAAAATGGGCTACATGGTCCCACGACCTTTACGGAACCCATTCTGATTTCCACGGAGCAGTCTCTCAATGGGATCCCTGATGCGATTTAATAGAATTCTATTGTATAGCTTTGCAGCAATCGAGATCAATGAGATTCCCCGAAAAGAACCATAGAGTGTTAGGTTGCCCTTCTTGGGAACTGGCACCAACTTATTTGTTTTCAGTTCTTGTGGCACTCTTGTTGTACGGTACATGTCTACTATGATGGGATAGATTAGCTTTAAACACTCAGGTATTTAATAATAATTTAATTTAATAATTTAATAATAATAATATTAACATTGATAGATAAAATCAATTTATTTGTTAATGAAACCCCCCAAAAATAGCTTAAAATGCAAAATTAATGTTTATATCTAAATGATATTACTATTTGCTATTTTATTTGTTTAATTCAACCATAAAGGTCATATCTAAAATACAGGTACAAGTTAAAGTTTAACATAATTTAAAATTGTAACTAAAAATACACAATATTTACCTAAAATTTTCACTATTTATAATAACAATTGGCACTATTTATAATAGAGAATTGGCACTATAAAAAAGAAAAAATTCATATTCACAAGCAAAATCGCCGGAAAGTAACGTATGTTTCTGAGGTGGGACGGCAGTTATGCCGGACACATGCTAAAATATTATTATCAGATTTGTTTATGCGGTTATGTAGGCTAAGAAGAGCTACTCGAAAAATTTCTTTAAGAGATTTAATATTAAAATTCACTAACATCTGGCTTGCACTATTTACTTCTTCAACTTCGCTATCATACAGCGGTATGTGAAATAGAGATCGGACGCATTTAGTAACTGCAATGCAGAGTTTTCTAAAGCTAGATTGAAGAAAATATCTGCTAGACCACAGCGAACAGCAGTATACGGTTGAACAGTAACTATTAAAAAGCACCATTTTAACACTGTCTGAACATTTACCGAATTTCCTAATTAACATGTTCGTGCATAAAATGATCTAGTTTGTAGATATGGTAATCAGCAGCAAAAAAATGCTCTCAAAAGGAAAAATATTAACCCAACTATAATTGGTGAAATTTTCCAGACCAGCTCATAATGTGGGAATAAGTTATTAAAGGTGAAAGTCACCCCACTAAATTTTTGCGCCTACAGAATGTTTTAGTAGGTCATAGTTAAACATAACATAACAGTGCTATTGATGAACCACAAGGAGTTAGCTGTTTGGAATAAATATCCTAAGGGGGCACCACCCCCCCCCCCCCCCCCCCCCCTTTCGTTTTGATACAAAATATGTTTTGTTTTGATACAAAAATCTTACATTTGGTTCAGGTAGAAATTCTCCAAATTATTTCCCAGATTGTTATGTTGTGTACGTCTTGTTATAAAATCTTTACAAAACAACTACCACTCAATACCAAACTTTTCGCTTGTTAAATCAGTATTAAAGCGATGGTTAATTTCTCTTCATAAATTATGTTCTAGAACTGTGGGTAAGATTGGTTCAATGTTTGTACTTTGGGCATCGATGAGCTTGAAGCGGTTTGAAGAGATCAAAGCTGCTCTACGGTTCGATGATCCTAGAAGAGATACTTCTAAAGATCGTTTAGCTGCTTTTAGAACTGTTATGGATGAATTCAATAAAAAGGCCCTTGAAGTATACACTCCATCATCCGAACTTACCATTTATGAAATGTTAATTAAGTTAATTGTATGTTAAATGTTAAATATTAAATGTAAGTTAATTTCATGGTCGTGTAGGTTTCAAACAGTATATTCCTACCAAGGCTGGGAAGTTTGGTATAAAGTTATATTGGGTTGCTGAGGCAGACACGTCATTGCCACTCCGATTTATAGTTTACTCAGGAGCACAGACGGTATCAGATGAAGATACGGAATATTATGGAAGTCACGTCAACGGACTCGTCGTGAATCTTTCAAAGCCATACTTGGATAATGGGCGAAATTAACTGCAGACAATTATTTTGTTAGCATAGAGTTAGATGATCTTCTTCTGAAGAGAAGACTACTATTGTTAGAGCTATACCGTACGGTGGTGAGTTGCGGCCAATTATTGCATTTTTTTTTAAACGTTTAAAAAAAGTTATTTAAGTTTGTAAAAAAAATTAATGTTTAAATTAATGTTTTGCTAAAAAAAATTAATGTTTTGCTAAAAAAAAGTTAATGTTTTGTTAAAAAAAATTAATGTTTTGCTAAAAAAAAATTAATGTTTTGCTAAAAAAAATTAATGTTTGGCTAAAAAAAATTAATGTTTTGCTAAAAAAAATTAATGTTTTGCTAAAAAAAAACTAATGTTTTAAAAAAAATTAATGTTTTGCTAAAAAAAAATTAATGTTTTATAAAGTATAATTTGAATTTCCCGCTTTCTTCTGGCTTGTTGAAGTGAAGACAGAAGGCCTATCGAAAGATTTTCACTTTCAGTCTCCCCTTCAGTCTGTGTTGTATTATAATATTAGCTGTAGGTAGATACCGGTACGGTTGGTATGTGTAGGGAAGGGAAGAAAGGCCTATTATCATATTGGCCTATACAAACCTGACACCAACTGCAAGAGTAAGAGTCTTTCACTGATGCTAACTGTACTGTGGATGAGGGTGTGTTTAGTGTAACGCAGTAAAGTAAAGTAGTGCACTACATACATGCTGTACAGTATATGTACTTTAATATATACATATATACTGTATAATCAATAGCAATAGAGCCTACACGTATGTTATTGTATGAATCTGGAGAAAAGACAAGACAGCGTGAAAAGGAAATAGAAATAACTTTCAAATTTCATAATTTCATGAAGAATGCTAGCAAAGGATTACTATCAATGGAGATCATTACTAATGATGATACAGTTAGAAAGTTCTTATCACTTGGTGACATTATTCAGTTTGGAAGTGGCTCCCGCTATCCAAACTTTGAAGGAGAACTTAGATTTTTCCAAACTGAGGACAAGCAAAGACGACTTGTTGGAGATACTTGCGGAAAAGTAATACGATTTCCTATAAATGATCGTTACTTGTTGGGTTCAAGCGATCAATTTTCGAGGCGTCTGCTGACTGATATGTTTGATGATCTGGGTTTTGGACTTCAGTAGATTTTTGAGACGGGTTACGGGACTTCTGCGGGTTTCCCGTCGATTATTGTGATGGGTTATGGGACTTCTGGGGGTTTCCCGTCGATTATTGAGACGGGTTATGGGACTTCTGCGGGTTTCCCGTCGATTATTGAGATGGGTTATGGGACTTCTGCGGGTTTCCCGTCGATTATTGAGACGGGTTATGGGACTTCTGCGGGTTTCCCGTCGATTATTGAGATGGGTTATGGGACTTCTGCGGGTTTCCCGTCGATTATTGAGACGGGTTACGGGACTTCTGCGGATTTCCCGTCGATTATTGAGACGGGTTATGGGACTTCTGCGGGTTTCCCGTCGATTATTGAGACGGGTTATGGGACTTCTGCGGGTTTCCCGTCGATTATTGAGATGGGTTATGGGACTTCTGCGGGTTTCCCGTCGATTATTGAGACGGGTTATGGGACTTCTGCGGGTTTCCCGTCGATTATTGAGATGGGTTATGGGACTTATGCGGGTTTCCCGTCGATTATTGAGACGGGTTATGGGACTTCTGCGGGTTTCCCGTCGATTATTGAGATGGGTTATGGGACTTCTGCGGGTTTCCCGTCGATTATTGAGACGGGTTATGGGACTTCTGCGGGTTTCCCGTTGATTATTGAGATGGGTTATGGGACTTCTGCGGGTTTCCTGTCGATTATTGAGACGGGTTATGGGACTTCTGCGGGTTTCCCGTCGATTATTGAGATGGGTTATGGGACTTCTGCGGGTTTCCCGTCGATTATTGAGACGGGTTATGGGACTTCTGCGGGTTTCCCGTCGATCATTGAGATGGGTTATGGGACTTCTGCGGGTTTCCCGTCGATTATTGAGACGGGTTATGGGACTTCTGCGGGTTTCCCGTCGATTATTGAGACGGGTTATGGGACTTCTGCGGGTTTCCCGTCGATTATTGAGACGGGTTATGGGACTTCTGCGGGTTTCCCGTCGATTATTGAGACGGGTTATGGGACTTCTGCGGGTTTACTGTCTGTGTGTTTATTATTAATAATTGGTTTAATCAATCATTTAAAATGTTTTTAATAATTATAAATCATATGTTCAGTAATTGTTACCTATACTTATTTATTGACAACTATATACAAGTTGGGGAACAAAAAATGCACTTCAAATACAATTGAAATAAATACATACAGTAGTAATGCAAATGTGTTTGTATCTTACTAAATATATGAATCAATTTCATTCATAATAATATTAATTAAGTACAGCGCCGTCGCTTTACAATCCCCAAGATTTACACATTCTGATGGTTGTTTAAATGATAATTCATTATTTAATAAATACTGACAAAGGTTTTTCACTGATTCTATACAGTTTGGCACATCATACGCAAAACATTTCACCTGCTCAATTGAAGAAGCACCTACTGTATACAGTCTACAGTATACTTGGCTTTCCGATATAATCCCACTCTTCCTCAAACGGTGTGCGTTCCATACCAGGAGCCCATTTTCTAGAGCAAATCAAGGTAAATATAGCGTATTATCTCTATATGTAGGACGTTAGATGTATCAATTAATCCCTCGTAATCTAGCACCATGAAATGGTCCATCCAAAGTTGCAATCCGAGTTGGGGAAATTTCGACCACCAGGCCTCGATTCTTTGGTTTCGGGAACTTTTCTCATATAAGAAAACTTTCCCGGGCAAAGCACAATTGTCACGGTGTGGAAAGCGTAGAAAACGTTGAATGGTTTCCACATTCACGTTTTCGGTTCCTCGATCTGAACGTATCAAATTTCGCACGCCCCCCATTGCGCAGACAACTTCCAAAAAATATTGACCTATGATAAAGGGATCATTATTAGTGGATGCACTCTTCAGCCAGATTAATTTGCGGCTATAACCGTCGATGCAGCCATGGATGGCTAAGCCAAACGGCTTTAGCTTATCCCATCCGTCCATATGGAATATAAAGTTTGGCCCCTTTGCTATGTAGGTTCGTCTCACAAGTTTATTCCCCAGGCGTTGTTTTACTAGGTCGGGATTTAAGACTTTCTGAATGAAGGCCACAATTTCCTCACGGACAAAGAGGCCATACTTGAACAGCAGTATTTTCTTCATATGTCTATAGCCAGAAGAAGGCTCCGCAAGAATTGCACTAACTATTTCGGGTAACCGTTCGATTTGAAACCTCTTATGCAATTCCATATCGCCCAATCGTCGACGAATTGTTCGTATAGAAATATCCTCAAAGTGCTCTTCACGCAGTAAGCAAGAGATTTCCTTGTATGTAAATCCCTTCTTAAAGTATGCTAGCAACACGCGGTTGTCCATGTCCGTACGAAATAATTAAACGGATAGCTTACCGGTATCGCGTACAATAAGACTACAGTCTAATCGTATTGCACACAATTAACAGCCAAGAATGAAGTACCTAAGCCTATGTAGGCCTACTTAGCAAAACATTGATTTTTTTTTATCAAAACATTAATTTTTTTTATCAAAACATTAATTTTTTTTTATCAAAACATTATTTTTTTTTAAACCTACAACCCCAATGGACTTAGGAAGCACATACCTGTTACAACAACCTGGATAGTCGATGAAGCAGCTAGCCAACGAGAATGGGGTGAATTATTCATACCCTGGAAGAGAGAAATTGACATTGAGAAATTGAGAAGCAATGATAATTTACAGTGAGTGAATGAACTAATTAACCAAATTAACTTAGCTGAGGCATACGCAACTCTCGCTAATGTCATTACGGGGGCTGCACCACTATCTAAACCGCCGTATCGAAAAACAAAACCATGGTTCGACTCACACAGCAAACTATTCTAGAACTAAACACAGCTGCAAAAAGCAACATATCAATACGAGATCAATTATATAAGATGAAACGCAATTATAAAAGACTGCTTAAGAATAAACAACTAAAATGCAAACACAATGGGATATCTGGGGGACGGGACAATTTCCTCCCAGTAATTTTGGCCTTACGCACAGCATTATTCAATGCTTGTCTCTTCAGTGGTACTGTGGTGAAGCGTTGGAAGTCAAGTATTATGAAAGTACTATATAAGGGGAAACGTAAGCGATCTGATCCGGATTGTTACAGAGGAAAATCGCTATTATGTACGCATACCTGATATTCATGGGTCTAGAGTCATGTCTAAGAAAACTACTTTCAGTCAGAATCCAACCAAGGAACAGTTCGGTTTCATGCAGGGGAAGTCAACGACAGCTCCTCTGGCCCAATTTATCAATCGAATATACCTGAACCTAAGTACCCCAAGAAAACCACTATATTGCGCATATTTATTTTCGTAAAGCCTTTGACTCTGTACTGAGATCGAAATTGTCATCAAAATTAGTGAATTTGTTCAAAATACGAGGAAAGATGCTGAAAATCATTATAGCTATTTTAAAAACAAATTACATTCTAATAAATGATGGCCAAAGAATCTCTAGAATTATTGAGCAGTCGAGAGGGTTGCTCCAAGGAGACACACTGAGCCCCTTCTTGTTTATTTTGTATATCTGCGATTTAGTGGATTACATCAAAAGGTTTTCTCGCTATATTGGAGAAATTATTATTTTGCTGTTTCCTGACGACGTGCTATTCTACAGTGACTCTAGAGACGTTATTCAAGCAGGGTTGGATGCTATGGCAGCCTGGGCCCTGGAAAATGGCCTGGATGTAAACCTTGAAAAAACGGCTATTATGAAATTCCACTATGGAGGACGTCTCTGTATAGATGACAAGTTTGTCTACAATGGCTAGTAAGTAGCTATAAATAACTCTTATAAATATTTAGGTGTCACGTTCCAAACATCACTCACCTTTACAAAGCATACAACTGAAACCACTTGAAAAGCACTAAAGGCTGCTAATTTTTTCATAAAGCCACAGAGAACTGCAATGCCATTGAGAACCGCAATGGCATTATTTTGTCTAAAGGTACAGCCAATTATAACATACGGACTGCGAGAGACCTGGCCCCACCTGTCCGCAAATAACCTTCACTCATTAGATAAAATCAAATCAAGCTTCCTAAAGAAGGTCATTGGAGTTCACAAATGCACTCAAAACAGACTGATTCTAGCTATTTGCGAAGAGAAGACCTAATTCGAGACATTGCCAGACAACTCAACCTCACTGCCACGCCGTTATTTCAGAAATACAGTGAAGTAGTACATTCTAAAGAACGCGAAATACCAGCAGCTTTTTGGAACTCTATTGCATTTACGGACAGGAAATGGAGTGAACCAATCCAGCGAAACAGACACATCTTCACTAGGTTCTCAGTGCATGGCTACCATCATAAGATTTGTACAGATCTAGGACACC
>JAUCBJ010003750.1:0-20336 GCA_032718475.1 Nemertoderma westbladi
AGACTCCTCTACGCTCTGCTGAGCCTGTTTGTCTTCCACCGAGGTCCCGACCCCGGTCTCCTTTAATCCTTCAAAATCCTGTCTGAGCAGTCTTTTAAGTTGCTCCTCTGCTCTCTCATCACTCATTTCCTGCATAGTTCCCGCGAACATGCATCCTGATGTCTCCGACATCCTAAATGGTATCTTGCTCTTGATTGGGCCACTTAGCGTCCACCCGAATGGTGTCAGTATTGCCACTCGGGTCACACTGCTTGTCTTCGCCGAAGACCGTTTGCATTCTTTCGTGGGCCGTTGGGCAGTCCATTCCTACTATGATGGATACCTTCCTAACGTCCACATCTGGGATTGAGAAGTCAATATCGTCCAGAAATTTATATTGTTCGACCTCGATGTTGGTTGGCCGTCTGGCATTGATGTTTATTGACTCTATCACTTGGATGGGGTCGATGCTAGCCCCATAGTCGCATCCTGGTGCTATTGCTGCGATGGTGCACCGTCCGGTTCTCATCTCCAGGACCTCATCTTTGCTGGAGATGGTTGTTACCGCCATTCTACTTGGCCTCGTTCTCAATCCTATTTCTTCGGCCACCCAATCCTCGACTAATGTGAAGGCAGCTCCACTATCAACCAGCATTAGTGTTGTTACTGATCGATTGCCTTCTCCAATCACTCGCACGGGTACTACCCCAAGTAACACCGTTCCTCTCTTCTTTGCCCCTACTGTGCTCGTTGCCATCGTTTGGCCTTTCCTTTGACCGAACTTGACCGGCTTCTCCTTGCATTCCCTAGCTCTATGTCCACTCATCACACATCGCGAGCAGATCTTATTGCTCGACGCATAATCTATCTGATCTTGCCTAGGTAGCGCTTGCCAGTACCTGCAGTTCATGGTTTGATGAAGCGCATTTGCGTGTAGCTGGCATTTGCTCTTTGGGTCGTAGCCCTCCTTATACAGTGCATCGCGTATCGCAGCTGCGTTTGTGCCAAAGTCCCTACTATTCTTATTGTTTGGGTTCGGCCTACTGGACGTACTGGGGTTATATTTGTTCGTGTTGTTGTTGTTCCCCTGTCCGTTCCATTGTGTGGTTTTACTTTCGGCTAGCTGTGGACTTGCAGTCCCCTGCGTCGCTGCATATGGCAATGATTGCCTGAGCCTCGGTAATGCGTTTGATGTATTGTGCTCTGGTTTCGGTCTATGGTAATCCGTTTTCGGTCCCTTTCCCAGGCTATCCTCGCTATAGACTGGGTCGGTTATTAGTTCAGCTTCGTAGTTTAAGAAGCTTGACATTTCTTCTAAACCCGGTTCCGCACCCTTCCTATCTCGAGTGGAGAAAGCGATTTTCCTCCACTTGTTGCGCAACCACATCGGTAGTGCCTGCGCTATCGTGGTGATGTTGTTGGACGCGTTGAGTTCGTATGGCGCGTCTAGCGTCTTTAACACGATCAGCGCCTTGTCGACCTTGTTCGCAAATGTCTTAATGCTAACGGGATTATCCTGTAGGCCACCCGAGGTTATGCCTCTCAGTGTCTGCCTGATGATCTTGGCCGGGTGTCTGTATTCCCTGTCCAGTGCCCGCCATGCCGTCGTGAAGCCGCCCTCTATGCCCTGATATTGCCTCACGATGTCGTATGCTGGGCCTCCTGTGTATACTTGCAAATACTTTAGGAACTCCGCCTGCGTTAAGTTCTTTGTTAGTATTTCATTACTATACATACGCCGAAACTGGAGATATTCTTCCGGCCTACTCCCATCGAATTTGAATGGTTCCACCGGGTGTTGCCGGGTGTTGCGGTTTACCTGATTTGGCCCGCGCATTACCCGCTGACGGCTGTGGGACACTCTCCGCCCCCCCCTCTCGCCACTAACTTCATGTTGTGAGGCTCCTGTAGCCCCCCCCCCCCCACTCGCCACATATCACACCGCTACCTCTAGCTTCTTTTCTACACCCCTCTCCAGTCGACACAATGTTTCTACTGCGGCTGGGTTCGCTTACCCCTGCCTCTCTCTCCACTACTACTTGGCCTATCGGGCCTACTCCGGGTTGGCTCAACCCCGCCACCTCCTGCCTACTAAGTACGTGGCCTACCAGGCCACTGTCGGGTCGACTCAACCCCGCCACCTCCTGCCTACTAACTACGTGGCCTACCAGGCCACCATCTGTCGGCTCATACACGTTCGACGTGTTCGCGTTAATAGCACCTATATTAGAAACGGAATTATTTTGTTCGTTCGAAATATAATCATTTGGATTATTTTGCGCGACTACGTTATTTGAATTATTTTGTAAATTCGGGCTTGGATTATTACTTAAATTATTTGAGTTATTATTATTTTCTAAATTTAAATTATTGTTCAGATTATTTTGCACGTTTAAATCAAAATTATTATTTAGGCTATCTGTATTTAAATTCAAATTACTACTACCAGGCAAAGTATTTCCTGCAATATAAGTTTGGTTAGGATTATCCGATACGGTACCATTAATATTAACGTCGTCTACGGTAACATTATTATTACCCCCCCCCCCCCCCCCACCCCCCCCCCCCCCCGCCCGTACGGTCACACCAGTTTCGTGTCTGTCGTGCGGTCCCTGTAAGTGGGGTATTAATAAACGTATCCATGGCCCCTGGCTCCTCGAGAATATTCGAGCCAGCCCCGCTCTCAGACGCCCCTATCCGCGCCAGTTCTAGTTCGCGTATGTGTCTAGCCTTGTACTCTATAAGCTCCCTTTGCTCTCTTTCCATTTTCTCTCGCTCACGCTTCTCTCTTGCCACTCTCTCCCGATCCTCCCGTGCCGTCTGCTCGGCCAGTTCCCCCTCTCTCTTAGTTCGCTCCCTTCGTCTCGCCTCACACTCTCTACGCTCACCTTCCTCTCTCGCCTCACGTTCCTTGCGTTCCTTTTCCTCTCTCGCCTCACGTTCCTTGCGTTCCTTTTCCTCTCTCGCCTCACGTTCCTTGCGTTCCTTTTCCTCTTTCGCCTCACGTTCCTTGCGTTCTGCCTCACGCTCTTTGCGTTCACTTTTCTCTCTCGCCACACGCTCCTCTTGTTCCCTCCTTTCTATTTCCTCACACTCCTTAAGGCTTTCCACGGCCTTCTCGGCCCTCTCCCTAGTTTCTCTCATCAGTACTGCTTCCCTCTCTAGTTGTATTCTCCCCTCCTCTAACCGTCTACTTAACTCTCTCTGACCTTGTTCTATCAGGTCGAGATGGTACGTGGCATTTATCTCTCTCACCCGTCTTTCTTTCACGGAGGATGTAGCAGACTTATCGGTTACGACGGATTCCCTCCGCCTTCCCGACCTACTAACTCTCCCCCCCTTCCCAGAACTTCTTCCGACCGACGAGATCGAATCCTCGGCCTCAACCTCGGATTCGCCCTCCTCAGGTCTCCTCCAACCCGCAAATTTTACACCCTGGGCATCGACTAAGTATGGCCCTACGTACACTGCACTAGGTTGCATACCCCTACACCGCCATAAATCACACAGTTCCTCTGCAACCCCTCTCGCTCTCTCCTTGGCCAGTTCTCTCTGCCCGAAACGCATTAGATAGCTAAAATGTCTATTCGACTCACCTAGTCCTCTCGCTAACTTCACCTCATCTATCTCCGTCCCCTTCTTGGCCTCCTTTAGTAGCTTCCGGGTCGCGTTGTAGGCCCGTCGAAGTCGATCAGAAACCCCGACGTCCTCGTTGCCAACCTCTCCTCCGTCTCTCCGGGTCCGACGTCGTACCGGCGGCCCCACCGTCGCCGTTCCGGTGGGCCGTCCGTCGCCCTCGGCCTGTGGCTGGCCGGCGACATCGGTACCGACATCTCCCTCGTCTCTCCGGGTCCAGCGTTGTACCGTCGGTCCCACTGTCGCCGTTTCGGTGGGCCGTTCGTCGCCATCGGCCTGTGGCTGGCCGGCGACGTCGGCACGTCGACCCTCGTTCCGTGTCGACTCGTCTCCTTCTCCTTCTAACTCACCCTCTCGGTCTCTCAACTCGACTCCCCCTCCTCTCGACTCGACCTCTGGCTCCAGACGGCCCCCCTCGTCCTGAACTGCCGGATCACCCATTACCGATGGGTCCGGCGACGTGGGCCTATATCGCCTGGTCGCGGCCTCACGGATCGTTAGTTCTTCGTCCGGGGTCCGCGTCGGTGTCGTCTCTCCTGACTGACTCATCTTTCCTTTAGATTGGTGGTTGGTAGTTACTGAGTTCAACTAGGGCGGCAGCTCTGACTTTAATTACTGTGACGGGATCCAAGAAGGATCCCGGTTTATCCGGTTTGTCAATTCACGCGTCCCCGCCGTATGTGAAAGATAAAAGAGTTTACGTTGTTCGTTGTATATAATGTTCGGGATATGTATAGTATAGATATAGATAATGGATGAGATAAATGTTGTTGTATGCGGAAGGCGGGAAACGGTAATTAAAATCCCGGTACTTCCCTAGCTAAACTATTTCTACTGTAACACCAATAACACTGTGATAACTAAAGTGAGATGATTACTGGTATCTAATGATATATTGCACGGTTTGGCCTTGCTACTGTACCTAGCTGATGCTTCCCCCCCTGATTGGCTAATATCCCTGTTGGCGCCCTTTGGAGTGTTCCCATTCACTCCACCTATTCTCTCTCGGTTAGGGGTTTGGCCCCTGACCCTTATTGTGTTTCTCCTTCCCATTTTGTTGGGGTGACACGAGGTTGGGTAATCAACCTCGTGCTCCCAATATTGCTTAATGGTTAACTTTATGGGTTTGGGTTAGCGGAATTGAATAAGCTAACATGTAGAGATTTACATTTGTGGGAATAGTTAACAAAGCATGGTGCTGTGAGTATGCTGCTGGTAAAGGCATGAAACCACAGCAGTAAAAAAAAATAAAAGCTGAACTGATTACAGTAACAAGGTACTCAATTCCTATAAATCGGTACTCCGCAACTTAACATTCCTATAAATATACCTGTATCCCTGAATGCTGGTAACGGTAAATACCAGGGTAAACGTAATTATGCAATGCTGTTGTAACGAATTTATGCAGGTACTGTACCACCACAGACTCCCAGAGAGATTGATTAAAGTCATTTGTTTGTAAAACCGAGATTTCGTGACTTTTCCTAAAATTTATTAGGCTATCCGAAACAGCGAAAACGCGGTTTACATCATTACATGGCTATGTTAGTTGTTGGGTTGTGGTCCCTTTCTGACACACATCTCCAGTATTTTTCGTGCTAAAATTTTCCAAAGTTTTTATAGTTCACTAAAATTAATTTATTTGTGGTATATATAGTTTTTTTGAATGCTGATCTGGATTATAGAACTCAAATAAAACATTAGAGAAAATCATTGGTAATTTTAAAAGTGCGGGGCCCTGGGGCATGGAAAACAAGTAGTGGAAATATGATAATGAAAAATCACACGAATTCAAATTGATTTTATGACCATTTGTTTTTAGGATGTGATCACGAATATGACACTGAATAATAGTGTACCTTATTGATTACGGCTTTTTTGGATACGTGTTAATATGTGGCACAAAAAATACACGTACAATAGCACAAATTACATAATGAAAAATCCAAATGAACCTGATTTTATGATATTGGGGGTTTTCTGGGATTCTGATCACGAATATGGCATTAAAATATAGGGCCTATCGTACAGTATTATTCAACCAAATTCGTTTTTTGTTGTTTGAAATTTTATGCTACTTGTTTTTTTCGTCCCAACAGACAAGCACCAAAAATAATAGTTGCATTACCATAAATTATTTTAAGGAGTTGTATCGTGACCAGCGGCCTTGAAAACCCCTTATGTATAGCTTCAAACCTACGTAAATTTTACAGTTTGAAAATTTTCTTCAGAGTGGGGGGGGGCGAAAAATCCACTCTAGCCCCCAGGCGCACAAATGCCTCGGCACGCCCCTGAAATACTGGTTGGTAAACTGGTAGGCAAAGATGGCCAACAATGTTTGGAGAACATGCGTGCGGGCGGGGACTATCGTAGTAAAACCCAACGACGCTTTGTGACCATGCATGCGGATGGGGGGACTATCGTAGTAAAACCCAACGACGCTTTGAGACCATGCTTGTGGGCGGGGACTATCGTAGTAAAACCCAACGACGCTTTGAGACCATGCGTGCGGGTTGGGGGACTATCGTATAGTAAAACCCAACGACGCTTTGAGACCATGCGTGCGGGCTGGGGGACTATCGTATAGTAAAACCCAACGATGCTTTGAGACCGTGCGTGCAGGCGGGGACTATCGTAGTAAAACCCAACGACGAATTGAGACCATGCGTGCGGGTGGGGGGACTATCGTAGTAAAACCCAACGACGCTTTGAGACCATGCGGGGACTATCGTAGTAAAACCCAATGACGCTTTGAGACCATGCGGGGACTATCGTAGTAAAACCCAACGACGCTTTGAGACCATGCGGGGACTATTGTAGTAAAACCCAACGACGCTTTGAGACCATGCGGGGACTATCGTAGTAAAACCCAACGACGCTTTGAGACCATGCGGGGACTATCGTAGTAAAACCCAACGACGCTTTGAGACCATGCAGGGACTATCGTAGTAAAACCCAACGACGCTTTGAGACCATGAGGGGACTATCGTAGTAAAACCCAACGACGCTTTGAGACCATGCGGGGACTATCTTGGTCGCCCATACGGCGGATTAGGAGTGATTTGGAAACGTACTTTCGCGAGTGCAATTGAAGTCATAGATTCCTCGGATCCACGATTTCTGGCAATAAAAGTTTCGCAGAAGGGCGGTAATGAGATTGTCTTAGTTAATGTATACCTACATGAGTGCAGGGACAACCACGATGAATATTTGGACTGTCTCGGAAAGATTCAGGCCCTTATCGAATCTATCCCTGTAAACCATGTAGGGTTTATTGGCGACTTTAATGCTGATCCTCGACGACAATTTTATGTCGACTTACTGGCAACTTGCACGGAAAGTGGGTTGAGAATCATCGACGTGGAACAGCTGTCAACGTCAACGCTCACATACGTCAGTGCATCCTACAACTCGACATCCTGGCTTGACCACTTCATATGTAGTGGTACAATGGAATCAATTGTTATGAATATCAGCGTAGATTATGACGTATCAACGCTTGATCACATGCTGCTAATAATCGATCTCGAAACGGAAGTTGTTTTACCCAATGAGGAGTCCTCTCCGCATGGCCAACAGGCTCCTGTGTTCAGTAAACCGGCCTGGGATCGGGCTTCAGACCAGGACAAAGTCAATTACCGACAGGCAACGGCATGTCATCTTAAATCGATAAATGTACCTTGGGAGGCGTTACAGTGCTGTAACCCGCAGTGTTCGGGTCACCGATCAGACCTTGAAAAGTTATACGACAATATTACATCGGCACTGCATTTGCACGGCACTCCATTCTGGAGCTCCGACCATTTCGAAACATGGAATTCCGGGTTGGAATGACGAGGTCAGTGAACTCCATAGGGAGGCTCGCGAACAATTTCTTCTATGGCGGGAGGCCAATAGTCCACGGTCTGGTCAGGTGCATCGATTAATGGTGCTGTCTAGATCGCGGTTTAAACTGGCCTTGCGGCGCTGTAAAAAGCAACAGGATACAATTCGCAACGATAAACTAGCGTCGTCTTTGATGACCGATTCTAGTTACACGTTCTGGAAAAATATAAAACGCGATGTACAGTATAAAACCCCATGTGCCGCTAAAGTAGGGGGTGCATGTGGAGATTATAATATTGCCAACATGTGGAAGGATCATTTTTCTGATATTTTTAACTCAAACCACTCCGGTGCAGATATTTCTCATATGTTTAACTTTTTTACGGATCTTGAATTTAATAATGAAATGATTTTTAATGTAAGTGAATTACTCAGTGCAATGACTAATCTAAAGGAACATAAAGCATGTGGCAAAGATGGTATCTTTGCAGAACACATAATTTTATCGAACCAATATTTACACGGCCTAGGTTTTTTACCGTCGTCAATGATAACTACTGTACTAAATCCTATAGTTAAGGACAAGTCAGGCGATATATCCGATAAAGGAAATTATCGTCCCATTTCGCTTTCGTCTATTATTAGCAAATTATATGAGCTAATTATTTTAAGTCGTATTGATCATTATTTATATACAACCGATGCGCAGTTTGGGTTTAAGAAGAAATTAGGCACAGAGTTATGTAGTTATACTCTAAAAGAAATCATCAATTATTATTTGCTCAACGGTTCTAATGTTTATATAACGTTCCTTGATGCGTCAAAAGCCTTTGATTCGGTAGACCATAATATTCTATTCTTGTGATTATTTGAACGTGGTATACCCATATTTTTATTGCGTGTTCTCGTGTTTTGGTACACAAACCAATCAATGCACATTAGATGGTCTGGTACCTTGTCTCAACAATTTATGTGCAGTAACGGGGTGCGGCAAGGTAGCATATTAAGCCCGAAATTATTTAACATTTTCATCGACCGGTTGAGTATTGACCTCACCAATACTGAGGTAGGATGTTCCTTTGACGGTACTTGTGTCAATCACCTTTACTACTGTATGCTGACGATCTGGTTTTAATTACAACGACTCCTACTTCCTTACAGCTTCTTTTAGATATCTGTGTGAAATTTGCACACATCAACTTCATTAGCTTTAATCCTAAAAAGTCGAAGTGTCTTATTATACGCAGCAAAACTCTCAGTGGCTTTGGGGAAGGCAGGATTTTCATATTAGATGGTAAGGTCTTAGAAGTAGTTCAAAAGTTTAAGTACCTTGGACATATAATAACAAGTGACTTTTGTGATGACGATGACATCAAGGCGCAGACAAGGAAGTTTTATTCGCGTGCAAACCAATTAATTCGTAAGTTCAGTGGGTGCTCCGATAATGTAAAAATACAACTCTTTTCTAGTTATTGTTCATCCGTTTATTGTAATGCCCTCTGGGCTGACGGTTATTACACACGTAACGTATTTAATAAACTTTGTATAGCACTAAATAAATCGGTTAGGAAGTTATTTGGTTTTAAATTGTATGAGAGTATTACGGACACTCATCTCAGTGCCAGTTATATGTTAATGTCACTTAGGATTAATTCAATTAATCATATTCATCGCTTTGCCTTACATAGTCTGTTTTTTAGAGTCAGGAATTCTAATAACTCAATTTTGTCACTTGTACATTCTGTTTGCATGCCTCAATCAATGCTTTTTAAAACGTATAACCGCCTCCGTCTGTAATTAGATAGTTATTTATTTATTTATTTATTTTTAAACAACTTGACGTATTTTATTGGATAATATATTTCACGTTTTTATTAACAAGTCTATGTGAATTGATGATGATAATATTGTGATTTTATTGACTCTATATATTTTTTAAGTAAGCAGTATCAGGTACAACAATATCAATTTTTTACTAATGTGCTATAATTATGTAGGCTATGTCATTTATGATGAATACAAAAACGATTATTATTATTATCGTAAATCAACCAACAAACGGTACGTGACACTTACCCTATATCGAATATAGACGACATCACAGAATAATTTCGTGGATGCACAGTTTTCACCAAAATTGACCAGCTGGAAAAAGTATTCTAACAAATTTCAATGACTTCCGCTGATATTCAAAAAAAGCTATAACAACACCTTTCGTTCTATTTTGTTTTAACATAATGCCTTTTGGTCTAAAAAAAAAAAGGGGAGGCAAACGTTTCAAAGATTAATTGATACAACTTTGTGGTAAATAAAATGTGCTGTTGGTTTTGGTTATGTAGACAACATACTAATAGGCTGTCCAGCATTACGTTGATGTTGAGCGCGTACTGGAACGACTCTCTACATATGGTTTGACACCAATAAATATAAATCTGTGTTCTTCGCTCCTGAAGTTAAATTTATTGGTTGCATAATTTGCAAAAATAGTGTTCGACCTGTTTTGCAGTCAGCTGTCTATTAATATCAATACTCACTCCCTCGGTATTCGTGTAGAAAAGAGAATTTACAGTTTAAATATTACCGCATTCGAATATTATTATCTGTTAAAAAACCACAAGGTAATACATCTGTTTGTACTGTAGTGTAAATTCGCAACACTTAATAGAGGTGAAGATGAGAGATAATGATCAGTTAGTAATTTTAGTGTGATTAATAGGTACTTGTTTCAGCAATATTAAAACAAATGCTTTTTCGAATTTCATGTTGAGTAGCAAATTACAATGGTGTATTGTAAACTACTAGGATCGGCATGCTGTATTGCAGCTGAATTATATATGTATATTACATATATATTAAGAATGCTGTGCCGGCTTGTCGACAAAATTGCGCCGCCACAACTCCCTATCACCCATGACATTTGTCATGCCGCATCTTCAAGGTCAGTTTCCTTTAAGATGCGTCCAGAGAAAGTCATGTTGTGACCACCATGCTTATTCACACCGTGAGGCCGCCATAGCACAAGATTATGCACTGGCTGGTCCTCACCTCGAAAGCAATGTCCTACAAATCAGAGGCGGCTTTGTTCTAGTGTCGAGCTTGGGGGAATTAATAAGACACCTCCGATGTTATATAGTGTCTGGTTGGAGATGTGTGCATTGTACTTGACACACTGAACCCGGAGTAGCATTCTTGTGAATGTGCTATCCAGAGAGTTGGTGTCCTCAGCCGTTAGAGCCCAGCATGGGCTCACATAGAGGAGTACTGGAACTACTGCTGCTCTAAATAATCGGACCTTAAGTTTTCGATGAATTCTATGTGACATCCAAATCCTGGAAAGCCCATTCAAGGTTGCCCTTTCCTTTCCCTTGCGTATTCGAAGGTCCTCACATCACTTCCGGATCTATGCTTCCAGGTAACAGAAGTCGTCCACATGCTCAAGCATACCATCATTTAAGCTTATGCTCTGCTCATCCGGCCAAAGACTTGCTGGGGACTTTCAAAGGTAACTGTCAAAATGTTGGTCTTTTTGGAGTTAATAAAAATACCAATTCCTATTACCATACCAATACCTATTCTAATGAGCTGAGGAGCCGTTGGGATCCCTCTAGTGATTCTGAGAGTATTTCAAAGTCATCCAGCAAAGTCTAGATCAGTTAGGGACTTAGCAGGATTTCCTCGACTTCTGGAGCCATTAGGTGGAGTTACACTCACCACGTCATCATTATGATGATCTAAGGACATGCGTAGACTCCCTGAAGGACTGCCCATAACACTTCATATGGTTCTGTGTCACCGTCAGCAGTAGACACAAATGTCGTTGAACCATCGTATACTGATCTGATTGCTGCAATCATTTCATCAGAAATCCCATATAATGAAAGTATGGTGAACATATGTGTGCGAGGGACTGAATTAAAGGCCTTGAAGAAGTCAACAAAGGTAACAGCCAGATGCCTGTCATTCTTTTTTGATAACACTTCCATTATCCTTCTAAGTGCCAAAATGGGCTCCATGGTCCCACGACCTTTATGGAACCCATTCTGATTTCCACGGAGCAATCTCTCAATGGGATCCCTGATGCGGTATAATAGAATTCTATTGAAAAGCTTTGCAGCAATCGAGATCAATGAGATTCCCCGAAAAGAACCATAGTGTTAGGTTGTCCTTCTTGGGAACTAGCACCAACTTATTTGTTTTCATTTCTTGTGGGACTCTTGTTGTTCTGTACATTACTACTATGACAGGATAGATGAGCTCTAAACACGTATTTTAAAGACCTCAGGGGGTCAACTCAAGACCATCTACTCCACTGGCACGATTGGTCTTAATGGTCTTTGCAGCAGGCTTAACTTCTGCAAAGGAGATATCGCCAATGGGAATATCTGGGAGTACAGACTCAGACACTTTTACTTCTATAAAGTTATCAGGCAATACCCTTTCATTATTGAGGAGCTTTTCAAAGTGGCCTTCCAACCATTGAGGCGATCGGCTGTTGATTCTCCCTTAACCTTGGTGGTTGGTTGGCTTTTCCGCCCAGTAAGCAAGTTGATTGATTTCCATGCCTGGGATGTTTGCCTGCTGTCGTAGGCATCATTGATGGCATCAACCTGTTGGTTTATAAACTCCTTTAGATTAACAGAGTACTGCTTGTTCAGGGACCTAGATGCAGCCTTAACTGCATTCTTAGCCACTGTAGTCTGTTTGAGTCAGGACTCTTTCTGCGCCTTATAGAGGTCATTTCGGCACTTCTGAATTTTGTTGTCAGTCCAGGTTGCCTTTTTCCGGTTTCGAGGGTACACAGGAACTGTTTCTGCAGCTGCTAACTTAACTGCTTATGTGAAGGCAGTATAGCCCTCACAGTGATCTGCGGCCTCAGAGGTAAGAACCTCATACCTTTTGCTCAGCTGTAGTGTGAAGCTGGATCTCACACTTGGCTGTTGCAAGCATTGCAGTCTTGTATAGAGCTCCTGTATTTCCTACGAAACAGAATAATATGGTCTATCTGGTACTTGAAACCTCCTTTGATAAATAACTTATATAACGTAAATAATATAAATGTATAACTTTATGAGATGACCAAAACACAGCACAAGCTGCCAATCATCTAAACTCCCGTTCCATATTAATTGATCGTTAAATATGAATTAGAGAATAGCTTTAATTTACGAAAACTTTCATACTAATTATTTTGTTCAGGTGATAATCGAAATATTTAGGCTGATGGATTTGAGCCTTTCAGATAAAATACTTGGTACTTGGCTGCCCGATGCTCCGGACTCCCTTACTGTGTAAGGGACTAAAGGCAGTAAGTAACTACTATTGTGTAGCATTTTGGCTTTCTTAGGGACCATTATTTTGACCCACCCAGTTACACATTAATTCCTACAACATACCCTCCCAGTTACACATTAGCTTTTACCACAAACCAACCCAGTTAAACAAGAACTCTTCCCGCACACCCACCATGTTACACATTAACTCTTACCACACACCCACCCAGTTACACATTAACTCTTACCACACACCCATCCAGTTACACATTAACTCTTACCACAAACTCTACCAGTTACCGGTACACATTAACTCTTACCACACACCCACCCAGTTACACATAAACTCTTACCACAAACCCACCCAGTTACACATAAACTCTTACCAAACACCAACCCAGTTACACATTAACTCTTATCATACACCCATCCAGTTACACATTAACTCTTACCACAATCCCACCCAGTTACACATAAATTCTTACCACACACCCACCCAGTTACACATAAACTCTTACCAAACACCCACCCAGTTACACATAAACTCTTACCAAATACCCACCCAGTTACACATTAACTTTTACCACACACCAGCAGAGTTACACTATCACTCTTACCACAAACAAACCCAACTACATATTAACTCTTACCACAAACCAACCCAGTTACACATTAACTCTTACCGCAGACTCTACCAGTTACCGGTAAACATTAACTCTTACCACAAACCAACCCAGTTACACATTAATTCTTACCACAAACCAACCCTTTTAAACATAAACTCTTACCACAATCCCACCCAGTTACACATAAATTCTTACCACACACCCACCCAGTTACACATAAACTCTTACCAAACACCCACCCAGTTACACATAAACTCTTACCAAATACCCACCCAGTTACACATTAACTTTTACCACACACCAGCAGAGTTACACTATCACTCTTACCACAAACAAACCCAACTACATATTAACTCTTACCACAAACCAACCCAGTTACACATTAATTCTCACTACAAACCAACCCTTTTACACATAAACTCTTACCTCAAACCAACCCAGTTACACAGTAATTCTTACCACAAACTCACCCAGTTACACATTAACTCTTACCATACACCCAGCCAGTTCACGTAAACTATTACCACACACCCACCCAGTTACACATACACTCTTACCACAAACCAACCTAGTTACACATTAACTCTTACCACAAACCAAACCAATTACACATTAACTCTTACCATAAACCAATCCAGTTACACATTAAATCTTACCATAAACCAACCCAGATACACATAAACTCTTACCACACACCAACTCAGTTACACATAAACTCTAACCACAAACCCACCCAGTTAAACATTAACTCTTACCACAAACTCTACCAGTTACCGGTACACATTAACTCTTACCACACACCCACCCAGTTACACATAAACTCTTACCACAAACCAACCCAGTTAAACATAAACTCTAACCACACACCCACCCAGTCACACACAAACTCTTACCACAAATCAACCACGTTACACATTAACACTTACCACAAACTCTACCAGTTACACATTAACTCTTACCACACACCCATCCAGTTACACATAAACTCTTACCACACAACCACCCAGTTACACATAAACTCTTACCACAAACCAACCCAGTTACACATTCACTCTTACCACAAACCAAACCAATTACACATTAACTCTTACCATAAACCAACCCAGTTACACATAAACTCTTACCACAAACCAACTCAGTTACACATAGACTCTTACCACAAACCAACCCAGATACACATTAACTCTTACCACTAACTTTACAAGTTACACATGAACTCTTACCACAAACCAACCCAGTTACACATTAACTCTTACCACAAACTCTACCTGTTACACATTAACACTTACCACAAACCCACCCAGTTTCACATAAACTCTTACCACAAACAAACCCAACTACACATTAATTATTACAACAAACAAACCCAACTTCACATAAACACTTACCACAAACCAACCCAGTTACACATTAACTCCTACCACAAACTCTACCAGTTACACACTAACTCTTACCACAAACCAACCCAGTTACACATCAACTCTACCCTAACTCTACCCATTAACTCTTACTACAAACCCACCCAGTTTCACATAAACTCTTACCACAAACAAACAGTTACACATTAACTCTTACCACAAACTCTACCAGTTACACATTAACTCTTACCACAAACCAACCCAGTTACACATAAACACTTACCACAAACCAACCCAGTTACACATAAACTCTTACCACAAACAAACCCAACTTCACATTAACTCTTACGACAAACAAACCCAACTTCACATAAACACTTACCACAAACCAACCCAGTTACACATTAACTCCTACCACAAACTCTACCAGTTACACACTAACTCTTACCACAAACCAACCCAGTTACACATAAACACTTACCACAAACCAACCAACCCAGTTACACATTAACTCTTACGACAAACAAGCCCAAGTACACATTAACTCTTACCACAAACAAACCCAACTACACATTAACTCTTACCACAAACCAACCTAGTTACACATTAACTCCTTACCACAAATTAACCCAGTTACCCCCAGTTACCCAGTGGGGGGTGATATAACAAAAAACATTTCCGACGACAAACACATTTATTTCTCAAAGAAGCTAAAATATAGGTACTTAGCGATAGGGTACAAACACACAAACAAAGATTTTATATTTAATAACTTAATAAACATCTAAACTGACAAACATTAATAATAAACGAAACATTATAAAGTCGTTGTTTTTAGTCAACAAATATCAAATCAATAATGCAGCAACTGGTTAGTTTAGCTCGATTGATGAATCGCATTATGTAATATGAACAGACAGAATATCACAACAAATATTATGTCATACTTCGAGATCCTTGCAAATATCATTTGGTAAACATGGTGATCGCGTGAATTCAGTTAATGGATTTCTGTGTTGGTTATGTTTATTATATATTGTCGGTTTCTTTCCGAAGTTCTGCCATCGACCACTTTGCGAAGAAGTTCTAGAGTTGCGTTCAGAAGATTCCAGAGTATTCGAGCGAGAATAGAACCCGTTTGATTTGGAACATCTGTGAAAGAAAAAAAAATGTTGAAATTTATACTTAATTAAATAATTGTAGTAACCAATCAATTATGCTTTCCAGTTACTGTATGTCTGAACGCCAATATATCAAGTCAGACATTGTTAAATTTGGTATGTTTGTAGTAGAGGAATAGTCTATTAAGGTTAGCCAGTTTCAGAGTGGGGTGAGGCTATTTCAGTAGCTTTGTTGTAGTTGTGCTCAGTTGAAGTATTGATTGATTAGTAGTACCGGTATCATACATACTGCTGTTAGTTTTTTAGTTATTGACATTCATTAGATTCAGTTTCAGACCTACTGTATGCATTAATTACTTTAAGATGATTAATAACATTTGAACCACTGCATAAACATTGCAGATAGTGGCGCACCAAGTGAAATAATGTATAGTTTATTGTTTTGATTAGAAAATACCGCCACTGTAACCTGCTTCTTTCCCTTACCGATAATGTTTTTAAATAAATTAAATTAATTTTTCAAACCCACTAAAATATATTTTGTGTTTGCGGTCATTTTACGCCATTAGCCGGCCGACCTCTCTGGGGGCAGAACGAGAACGATCGAAGGAGTGCGAACTGCTGGATGCCACCCAAAACGCAGGAGTTGCCGCGAATACGCATGGAGTCACGCCTCTCCACCGGAACTTCCGCAAGGTGTACGATGAGGAGTTTAGCCTCGGCACCAGCGGTGTGAAGGCCATCCGACAATCTTCACATACCCACTGGAAATGTTCCTTCTTCTTGTGCGCCCGTTGCTCGAGGAGGGATTCCGACCGGTGTTTGTATGTACGAGGTAGCGTTACATGCTATGTATAAGTTGCAGCTCATTAACTCAACCACCTATACTGCATATATCGAATGAAGGAATGTTTAATATGTTCATGGTAACTTAATGTGTTAATACACTATGTTCCAGGACATGGCTAAACATTATTATAATTTGCTGAGTTCAGCAAACACAACAACATCAATGGGGATTCGCTCTTCACTTCATTTTAAACTAATTACGGCGTGGATGAACTAGAATGTGATTAATATGGATGGATACTTCGAGCCATATTGGTTCCCGTAATGTGATTTACGGTAGAACTGAATTTTATGACTTTGATCAACAGTTTTTGAAATGAAATTCCGTGATGCTAAATTGGCTCTATGTTTGCTCCTCTGAAAATGCCTTCTTTGTATGCAGAGGTGCAACCACCATTGGGCAATCCACTAAACGGCAGCCGGAAAGCTAGGCTATTGATTGAATGACTAAACGCGGGAGTAGAAAAAAGTATTATTTATTACCTGGGAAAAAGTAGAATAGTTTCATTATTCTCGTGGTATACTACTTACTGCTAGCGGGAATTAACCCTAACGCTACTTTATACAACTTTATTGGCACGGGGGGTGGGGGGGGGGGGTGGGTCTAGTCAGTCATATTAGACATTTTTTATATCTTGACTCAACAATTTCAATTTTAATGGTATAAGGGTTTTCGAGGTCGCTGATCACGATAAACTTGTTAAACATATTTTTCTGGCAATACATGCATATTTTTTGGTGCTATTTTGGTAATTGCGGAACAGGAAAGCCTCGGCTGCGCCTCGGCTAGTTCCTGTTCCTCGGGTTAAAATATCCGGAAAAATAACAAAATAACAGGGTAATAATATACGTTGTTATAATTTGTTATATGTTTGTTATGTTGTTTTTTATATGTAATTGTATTCTTAAATAAGTAGTAGTTGCTAAATTCTTTAATAAAAGGAAGAACGATATAGTGTTACAAAATAAATTGAACTGCAGTATCCAAATATGGTACTAGTCAACTCATGATAATGCCTTACTCAATGTTAAATAATGGAATGTTTTGTAGTATTTTTTATTTAAAGTGGGACGGGGGGGGGGGGGGGGGGGGGTACTTGCTTTCAAATTGTTTTTTATAATTTTTTCTATTTTCATCTAGGGACGATTTTTATCAAGATTCCAAATATGACCAACCGTTTAACAAGATCTGTCTTCCTTCTCGAGATATGGTAGAAAATATAATAGCTGACTAAAACATTTCCTATATGGGTTTTCTTGGTCAGTGTCCGTGCCTTCATTTTTTATATCAGTATTCAAATTTGGCCTCGTACTTTCTGTCAGTATGCCTGCCAGTCTGTCCGTGAAAATATAATGACAGCCTAACAGCCAAACAGACAACTTGGAATTCATCAAATTGTAAATCTGACACTCGAAATGAATTATGCGACCAGGAAAATCCCTATAGCTAAACTTTTAGCTAGATGGTGTGGCCTTTTATTATATTTGACAGACAGATTGTCGGATAGTCAGAAAGACCGACAGACAGACAAACAGACTAACTAGTTTTCATTAAAAAATCTGACCTTAGAAATGTTATCAGCGACCAGGAAAACCCCCATAACAAAAATCTTAGCATGGTTTTGTGCTTTCTTGTTGCTATATACATATCGACAGACATTAAACCAATATTGAATATTGAGTTCCGTTTTAGAGTTCGCCTTGCAGACACAGATAGTGTAATAACTTTTGAGTGTGTTGAATGGAATTTGCTCAAATTACTTGCAAACCTTTTCTACGTCGATGCTCTTTCAACTCATGTAATGCAATTTTCAAAAATTCCATGAAAATTATTTTCTTATGTAACTATTTTGCCGGGAAAAAATAAAAATCAATGCAATCCTTTGGGTTTCTATTTTTGCCTGCCAAGGTAAAATTTAATCCTTGGTCAATCAATTCTTAAAAACTGCTATGCAATTCTACAATGTGGTAATGCACATTGGAGTCTTGTACTTTTCGCATGAAATAAACAAAATAACGGTGTATAAGGTGTCGTCGCGTTACGGCTAATGTCCCATTACGGCTAATTTTTTGAGAGATTAGACGGCTAATCTATTGTCTTGGTTTTACATAGGGAATCATTATGAATATTATACTATGGTGTTTACGTACAGATGAGGTCCGAAAAATATAATGTAATCTTTCCATGAGAGTTCTACGGGAAGGGCCAGTAAAGTACCAACCCACTCTAGTTCTTACCGCATAAGGGTTGTAATGGTTGCGGTTGAGCGGGCCGTTTCTCCAATGTCTCGAGCGCTTCATGCGCGTTTTGACCGATGAGTATTGGCACTCCAGGGTAATCGGTGTCGAATCTAGGTATTTCCAGCTGCTGGGTGAAATCGTCCTCGTCCCAGTTATAAGGTTCCACTTGGGTGGTAGCGAAGTTCTTTATCGCCACCATTTTCACTGACCTATGCTATGTTCTCCTAGTTCATCCTGGGGGGTGGACAACGCACCTACATAATAATCCGCGATTACTGTAGATTTCCAAACCTGCATAATTCCTGACATGTTTAGCTTAGTTCGGAACTTGGGTTGTCCAGCAAAGATGTCTTCGGCTAGTTCTTTGTCGATGAATGTTCCTGTACTACCAGAGTCAAGGAGGGCGTTCACTACATAACTCCTTTTAGGTCCGTGGACCCTTACCTGTACTACAGGAAATTCTCGGATTCCTACATTGGAAGTTGGCGCTTTCCAAGATGGTTGTTGATCAGAAGTAGTTAGGGTGAGGTCGCTGTCTGTATCTTTTTCATACGTGAGTGCTCGATACACTGCGGTATTTATCATGTAACAAGATTCGTTTTCGTCGGAGAACTCGTCCGTATAGAATCCTTCCATCTCAGATTGATCAGTGTCGTTCACATCACTGAATTGGACATGTAGTTCGGAATCACTTACCTGACTCGGACTATTTCGCTCGAATTCAGTGTGCAACAAGATATGATGTTTCGCACCGCACTTGGCACACCTTGTGTCAGAGTAACAGGTTCGCCGTTGGTGTCCTTGTCTGAGGCAATTATAACACAACCGCTTATCCCACATGACTTCTCGTCTCTCCGTTAATGATTTCTTCAGGAATTCATCACACATATTCAAACGGTGGGTCCGTCACATAGCGCACATTTCGGTTTGATGTTACTTACCTTATTCTGAATAACATTGTGCACACTCGTTCTTTCTTCGGGCTTTCTCACCTGAATTCTCTTAGGAGACGTAGGAGGAGTTTTTCTTACTTGTTCTCTCCTGTCATTGGTCGAGACTTATATTTACTTACCTGATCTTTAGGCATTTTATTGACATAATAAGATCTTTCAGTGTCTTTCCCGCTATCCTCTCCTTGAGAAGTCTGGTTTTCGCCGTCGTCTGTATAACACACTGGTGTTACCTTTCTCCTGGAGACGGGTTTCTCACTTACCTTGTTTTCTGGTGTCTTCTCTCTGGACTGCTTTATGAGCTGTAATTTCACTTCGCCATCCAAGAATAGCATGAGATCAGCCATGGTAGGGGTCTCGTTGTTGTTGTTCCATCATATATAACACTTTCTTATCCCAGCGTGTACCTACTCCACCCTTCGGTAAAGTAGAAGCCACGGCTCCAATAACCATAGAACTCTGATATTCATGAGACTTACCT
>JAUCBJ010003751.1:0-13306 GCA_032718475.1 Nemertoderma westbladi
GTTGAAATAATCTAATATTGGGGCGGCTTGCTCTCATTTGTTGCATTTAAGGGGGGGGGTACACCATTTTGGTCCAAAATATGTCGAAATTTTTTTTATTGACTATTTTAATGGACCATTGAATGGTCTTTCCAAATCTGAAAACCGCTATTTAATAGCTCTTTTAGTTTTCAAGTTATGTAAATTTCCATTTAGGGATTCCTATTGAAATTACTACAGTATTACTATGTATAATGAAAGGTCGATTATCTCCAAATATTTTTTTTATGAAATTGTCAACTTCAAAACCCTACTACTTCTACAATTTTTGATCAATTAGTCTGAATCTTTCTGTGGGTGTCTAGCTAGATAGCCACCCTGCATAAAAGTATCAGACAACTTTTCGAAATTTTTTCTTAATAAAATTTATTACTATTTATAAAAAACCTAAAAATTCGCATAAATTTGCAGCGCCACCTAGCGGTGCATAATTATTTTAACAAAATTTCGCCTGATAGTATGTTGCCCCATCTTTGATCTATCATATAAAAAAACTTTCATGTGAATAGATTCAAAACTGTAAAAGACTTAGGGTTTTAAGCGCAACCAAGTTTTCTTTATTTTTAACTAGTATTAACTAATATTAAATAGCGGAAAATTTTTTCTTCTGACCTGTCATGTAGAATAGCATCTTAGGCACCTATATGCCAAATTTTAGCCAAAACCAAACAATTTTGAAACGCTGAGAGTGATAAAACGAAGAGTTGTCCGAAAATGGTGTACCCCCCCCTTAAGGCATGTTACTAAAAATACACAAGATTGAGACTGTCACATGTCATTTTACATCTAATAGTATACTGTTTATTTTTATCCATAGTATTGGAGTGAAATTTCTTCATAGGTAGCATATCCTTACGGTACACATGTAGGTAGCATTGCCTTACATGGTACACATGTAGGTAGCATTGCCTTACATGGTACACATGTAGGTAGCATTGCCTTACATGGTACACATGTAGGTAGCATTGCCTAACATGGTACACATGTAGGTAGCATTGCCTTACATGGTACACATGTAGGTAGCATTGCCTTACATGGTACACATGTAGGTAGCATTGCCTTACATGGTACACATGTAGGTAGCATTGCCTTACATCGCCTTACATGGTACACATGTAGGTAGCATTGCCTTACATGGTACACATGTAGGTAGCATTGCCTTACATTGTACACATGTAGGTAGCATTGCCTTACATGGTACACATGTAGGTAGCATTGCCTTACATGGTACACATGTAGGTAGCATTGCCTTACATCGCCTTACATGGTACACATGTAGGTAGCATTGCCTTACATGGTACACATGTAGGTAGCATTGCCTTACATGGTACACATGTAGGTAGCATTGCCTTACATGGTACACATGTAGGTAGTATCGCCTTACATGGTACACATGTAGGTAGCATTGCCTTACATGGTACATATGTAGGTAGCATTGCCTTACATGGTACACATGTAGGTAGCATTGCCTTACATGGTACACATGTAGGTAGCATTGCCTTACATGGTACACATGTAGGTAGCATTGCCTTACATGTTACACATGTAGGTAGCATTGCCTTACATGGTACACATGTAGGTAGCATTGCCTTACATGGTACACATGTAGGTAGCATTGCCTTACATGGTACACATGTAGGTAGCATTGCCTAACATGGTACACATGTAGGTAGCATTGCCTTACATGGTACACATGTAGGTAGCATTGCCTTACATGGTACACATGTAGGTAGCATTGCCTTACATGTTACACATGTAGGTAGCATTGCCTTACATGGTACACATGTAGGTATCATTGCCTTACATGGTACACATGTAGGTAGCATTGCCTTATATGGTACACATGTAGGTAGCATTGCCTAACATGGTACACATGTAGGTAGCATTGCCTTACATGGTACACATGTAGGTAGCATTGCCTTACATGGTACACATGTAGGTAGCATTGCCTTACATGGTACACATGTAGGTAGCATTGCCTAACATGGTACACATGTAGGTAGCATTGCCTTACATGGTACACATGTAGGTAGCATTGCCTTACATGGTACACATGTAGGTAGCATTGCCTTACATGGTACACATGTAGGTAGCATTGCCTTACATCGCCTTACATGGTACACATGTAGGTAGCATTGCCTTACATGGTACACATGTAGGTAGCATTGCCTTACATTGTACACATGTAGGTAGCATTGCCTTACATGGTACACATGTAGGTAGCATTGCCTTACATGGTACACATGTAGGTAGCATTGCCTTACATCGCCTTACATGGTACACATGTAGGTAGCATTGCCTTACATGGTACACATGTAGGTAGCATTGCCTTACATGGTACACATGTAGGTAGCATTGCCTTACATGGTACACATGTAGGTAGCATTGCCTTACATGGTACACATGTAGGTAGTATCGCCTTACATGGTACACATGTAGGTAGCATTGCCTTACATGGTACATATGTAGGTAGCATTGCCTTACATGGTACACATGTAGGTAGCATTGCCTTACATGGTACACATGTAGGTAGCATTGCCTTACATGGTACACATGTAGGTAGCATTGCCTTACATGTTACACATGTAGGTAGCATTGCCTTACATGGTACACATGTAGGTAGCATTGCCTTACATGGTACACATGTAGGTAGCATTGCCTTACATGGTACACATGTAGGTAGCATTGCCTAACATGGTACACATGTAGGTAGCATTGCCTTACATGGTACACATGTAGGTAGCATTGCCTTACATGGTACACATGTAGGTAGCATTGCCTTACATGTTACACATGTAGGTAGCATTGCCTTACATGGTACACATGTAGGTATCATTGCCTTACATGGTACGCATGTAGGTAGCATTGCCTTACATGGTACACATGTAGGTAGCATTGCCTAACATGGTACACATGTAGGTAGCATTGCCTTACATGGTACACATGTAGGTAGCATTGCCTTACATGGTACACATGTAGGTAGCATTGCCTTACATGGTACACATGTAGGTAGCATTGCCTAACATGGTACACATGTAGGTAGCATTGCCTTACATGGTACACATGTAGGTAGCATTGCCTTACATGGTACACATGTAGGTAGCATTGCCTAACATGGTACACATGTAGGTAGCATTGCCTTACATGGTACACATGTAGGTAGCATTGCCTTACATGGTACACATGTAGGTAGCATTGCCTTACATGGTACACATGTAGGTAGCATTGCCTTACATGGTACACATGTAGGTAGCATTGCCTTACACGGTACACATGTAGATCTCGTGCAGTTTGTTGCTTCCCCTGTTGTGTGCTGTTTATTGTTACGATTCTCTTTATATTTTGAAAGCGCTAATATGATGTGAAAAGTCTTTTCCCGTAGTTGAACTACTCCTATGTTATAATGTTCAAGTTGCTTTTTTCTCTGTTACGTAAGTACAGTTCGGTACGGTATATATATATACAGGTATATTATGTTTCTTTAATATTTTATTATTTTTCAATTGTTTTTTTTTATTGTATGATACATGATATATATAATAAGCTAATATAATCAGGCTAGTCAAGATAATTTTATGTTCATAAAACATATATATATTTATATATTTCGGAATTAAAATCACGATAACATACATATTTTGCATAATTTACATATTTTGATTTAATACAATATGGGCTGTTAAAATATGGCTGAACTTTATTTTTCGAAAATTTTTCAAATTTCCAGTCGCCTTCTAGCGGCCATTGACTGGAACAAGATTTGCGGTTAAAATGCTACTAGTCATTCAATCTGTGGTGAAATTGTCAGAAAACAATTTTTTTCGAATTACGGAGGTGAGCTCCACAAAAGTTATAGAATAAAATTTTTCGTTTAGCTTGTTTATGAAAAATAATTAATATTTATTAATACAGTTTGGCAAAATTTTAACAAATTTTTGGCTTTAATCTGAAAAATTGGCTGTAAAAACAGAAATATTAAAATTCCAACCGATAACTTAAAGAAATGACGAAACCCTTTCAAATGAGCCAAAAAATGAAAATTGGTTTAAAAATGGCGGAGGAGTAGTAATGTGAAAAATGAAAAATGTCACTCCGGCCTTCAAAGTTTAAACCTTCCTGCCAAAACTGGCTGTCTGTGGTCTGGTTGGTTAATCATTTCTGGCATGATAGAAGCACATCAGCGGGCTAAAACTTTCATTATGGGGGTTTTCGCTGATTTCATTTCCGATGATAGTTTTAAGTCTGTATGTCGGTTGTCTGTCTTTCTTACAATTGACTGACAGACCATCGTAAAGAAAAACAGCGAAAACTCGAGAACTAAAAGAGGTTTCGCGAAGCGGTTTTCGGATTTGAAATCCTCATTAAATTCTGCTATAGATTAAATACTGTAGAAAACAGATATTTGACATTTTGACAGGGGGGAGGGGGGGGGGGGGGTACTCCGGCCTTTACAACAATCATTTTTAGCAAGTCGGTGCAAACGCTCAGCTAAATAATAGTTAACCACTGTCGCCTCAAGAGGATCCACTACAACAGGTCTGTCTGTGAGGAGCGGAGGATCGAATTTACACCATTAGTGGGCACCACCGATGGCCTCTGGTGCACCCAGACCGAGATTGTAATCCGCCATCTCGCAGAAACGCTTTCCGCTAAGCGGGATGGCATGCGTGACAGGGGTCTCGCGTGTGTATTGGGGGGTATTCGGCGTCGATTGCTCTTCGCACTCATTCGCTCCAGCTCCCTCTACCTGCGTGGGGGTCGAGGACCTTGGCGTGGCCTAGGGTTTGGTGATGGTGCGGGGTTACGGGGCTACAATCTGGCCGGGCAGTTCTAATGACGTAGTGGATTGAGCCATAACTATGGAAGACGAACTCAACTGCAGAGGACAAGATTACACTTCCGGCTGAACTCGTACACTACTATAAATTTAACTGGTTGAATTATTAATGTGCTATATATTTAGAATTTTATTAATAAAATAATAGTTAACATTCTATAATAAAGACAAAAAAAAACACTAGAATTATAGCGATAAAATGTCTCTAAGTTTACACCTTAGTATTTTGGTAATATCTTTGGCAATTTTGGGTGAAATTTAAAACGGTTTTCAGATTCGGAATCTGCAGATGAAGGCGGTTCTCATAATATCTAGATGACACTATTAATCCGAAAAGTAAAGCCGGAGGAAGTGGCTAAATATTGCCAAATAGACTATATTTAACGGCTTGTATCGAAATAGCTCAGAAATTGAAAAATCCAGTTATGCCAGCAGTAAGGAAAGTTGTCGAACTATCATTATACCAAATTTCTTAGCATATGATTGAAATTTGACTTACTACCGACTTACTAAAAATGGTTGTTGTATTAAGGGAGACGGTGTAAATATATTAACTATTGTATTCATATTACGATATGAGCATAATGCGTTTTGTTACGTTATGTCAACTTAAAGGCGTTCTGGTGAATTACTTGTAACGCTGCAAAGTACTACTTTGCAGCGTTACGGCCTATATGACGGAACGCTGCAAAGTAATCAATTACATGGAAACAACTTCAATTACCGTATTCCAGAATGTATTATTTCCATTTATATTAATGCGTGCTTCTATATTCAATAACGCAGTACGTGTTTGCATAATGCGTGCGTCCAGTTTGCAGTGACGGGACTAGCTATTGTATGTAAATAATTGTTTAACGTGTAAGACTATATTCCATTTGTCGAAACGTCCTGAAGACATTTTAGAGAAAATGAGCAAAGAAAATATGGCGTTAGTGTTCAGTAAATCTGAACGGACACAGACGGTGACTCAGTTTGCTTCAGTCGACGATGGATCAAAGATTTATCACATCCATGCAGGAGATAACAACAATAAACTTTAATTAGATATAAATGTAGTACCCAGCACCTGCTAATTATTTACACTAATATTCGAACTAGTACATGATTAAAATGTTCAAATGAGCATCCATAAAAACCTTTCTTCACATACCGAACGCTCATAAGTAGACATTATGTAACAAAATTACATACATCATTGCTTGCAAAAGGTCACCCAGACCCTTGCTTATTTATGTAAACCTCCCTCGCTGCGCTCGCTCGGTACATAAATAAACTCGGGTCATAACGCTGCGAAGTGCACTTTGCACACAATGATGTAAATAGTTATTTATTGTAGCATCCCAGCTACAAATTGAATTTCTTAATCATCTCTTCACAAAGAGCATGCTTCTTTACCTTCCCGGTCGCTGTCATTGGAAAATCTTCTCTAAATTCCACATATTCTGGAACTTTGTAATAGGATACTTTACCTTCCATGAATTTATTCACCGCAACCTCTGTCATATTCTCTCCTGGGTTCAGTTTAACTGATAGGGCTACTTTCTCACCCAAACGATCGTCTGGAACGCCGTAAACATAGGCCTGCTGAATTTTTGGGTGACTTAAAAGCAAATCTTCCAAGTCCAAGGAAAATATATTTGCTCCGCCCCGTATGATAAGATCTTTGAGGCGACCGCAAATAGTTACATAACCGTTGGCGTCCATTGTTGCTAGGTCACCGGTGTGCCACCAACCAGTAGGACTTAACGCCTCTTTGGTCTTATCTTCATTGGCCCAATAGCCTTGTGTCACGATATAACCTCGAACACACAACTCCCCAACTGTATCAACCGCAACTACATTATCATTTGGGTCTACTATTTGAACCTCAGATCCTTCTATAGGATAACCATCTTTCGTAGACCTCATCTTTTCCATATCGTTGTAGTGACCACAGACAATTAACATAGAAGTTTCGGTCATACCGTAGCCACGTACAGCCGATGGCATGCCCCATTCCTTCGCGATTTTTAAAAAGAAATCGTTGCCTACAGGAGCAGCGCCGATGGCAGCCGTAACTAGTGATGATAGATCGTAACTACTGGAGTCGTTGTACATGTCCATACACATCGTAGGAGTAGCAAACAACAACGTGGCACTTTCCTTCTCAATACTTTCCATCAACTTAATAGCATCAAACATCGGTGAGGGGATTACAGCTCGCGAATTGGCCACCAATGTCATGCAAATAACACCGTCGTAACCGAAGGCGTGAAAGAATTGTATCGGAGTAGCCTTTGTGTGATCTATGATCTCGCATCCTAAACACCGCGCCAAGGTAAACATGTTATCTAGAAGTTGATGGTGAGTTAAAAGTACGCCTTTCGGTACTCCGGTGGTTCCTGATGTGAATTGTATGTTCAAGGTAGAATCTGGGTTTATCGTTCGTTGTATTTTCGCTATTTTCTCCATTGAGTTCGAACCAGATGCGTTTCGAATCTCGTCTAGAATCCAACAACCGGGACGTTTAACTTCATCCATAAAAATAACGTGTTTTAAATTTGGTAAACGTTCAGAATTTAAATGACCCGGTTTCGATTCCAAGAGTTCAGGGCAAATGGATATTAAGTTGTCGTAATAACTGAGAGATTTTATTCCTGTATCAGCAAGTATGACTTTGGCCCCCACAACTTTCAATGCCGCTTCTAACTCTAATGGTGGACTAGCTATATTAAGGTTTACTACCACCAAACCGCAGCGGGCTGCTGCATACGCGCCAATCAGCCATTGTTTGGAACTAGGGCCATATATACCAATTCGATCACCAGGCTGCAGTCCTAACTCTAAAAAACCCGCCGCTAGTTTATCTGCCAATTCTAGAGTTTCACCAAATGTTAGCCGTACGTTTTCAGAAACGAACACAAAAGCTTCCTTGTCTCTTCCATTCAATGCTCGTTCCTCCAGTAACCCTCCCAAAGTTTGTCTCATATAAGGCGTCGATTTGGGATTGTGGAGGTAACTCGATGTCAAGGGAACTTTTCTATGAAATTTAGGCAATTCGTTGGTAGAAGAAAGTTTTCTAGTTATTACCCGTAAAATGTGACCCGACATTGTAGTTCTGTAGTTAGATATCGATAATATAAAATATAATAATAATTAGTACAGTATAAAGGATACACAACTCAGCAACTGGGAAATGATTGGAATAATAACTAATTAAAAAATAATGACACATACCTGCATACAGTGTACAGTAGTAGTACATAACATACTGTATACCTGCCTGCCTGTCTACTGGTCTAGTCTACTGTAGAACAGACAACAGCCAGACATCATATTGGTACAGTATATATATGCAAGGTATGAATGCCAATGCATCCATTCAGCCATTGCATAATTCGAAGAACACCCAATTGCCTTCACCCTTGGATAGACCTACCGGTACCTTCTGGCAGACTGGTGGATATTTCTGTATATGACTGTAAATGACAATTTGAATTTACGTCGCTTCAACTGGCTTAATTTACTTAACACTTGTCCAGAGGTGCCTATTAATTGACCATTTTTCCAAAGATGACTTTTAATTGACTTAACATTAACGGCAAAATTGGAACGCTCTGCCTAATGAAATAAAAAACCTAAATAATCAACATTCTTTTAAATGTGCAGTTAAATCTCACCTCCGTGTGCAATAGGTACAATAGTCCTAGTAAGTTATTAGTTTATTAATTATTTACTATTTATACTGTAATTACGTTATACTGTATATTAAATTGTTCTGTACATTACATCTTTATCGTTGAGTCGGACATTGTCACGCTCTCGGTAAAGTTGTACATGTACATAGTGTAATTACGTTTTATATTGGTTTTAGGTTAGCAGTGTAATATTATATTTGTAACCGAGAGAAAGCCGCCCCAATATTAGATTATTACAACAACATATCCATTGGGTAAGAAAGTGGAGGAGAGCCAGCCCATCTCTTAATTTTTTACTTTATATTACGCGATCAATTTTCACTCATCTCGTCATGAACCCAACATGTATGTAACCTTTTGTTAAATTTGTTGGCTATGCGTTTGCGGTTGTTTGGGCGGAGTGTGGTAGGCCTACACTTTTCACACTTAAATATTTTGGTTGTGAAATGTTACATGGCATAGCTATCTGAGATATTTCATTTATATTTTATTATGAGAGGAAGAAGAACATACAACGTTATTTACTATATTATATGTAACGAAATAATTGTTTTCGGGTTTAACTTGGAAGTCTCCCCAAATAGTTGATATACAATTATATTTAAAATTATTTCCATGGTCATGGTCATTCACCCGTCTTTAGTTAGAAATTTGTTTGCATGAAAGACAGTTTAGTTTAGTTTTTACTGATTTATTATCTCTTATCTGACTGGGGTAATAATAAAGGATAGGATAAATGGAAGCAAAGTGTGACAGTAACAAATATTTCCCCGTCACCCTAGCATGTCTTAAGTATATGATATATCAAAGGGGGAAGTTTGGATTCACTGCATAAATGCAGTTCACCAAACTTCCCCCGAATGCACACTGTAACTTCCCCCTTCCCACAAATATCCACTGTTGAATTAATTTGAAGCGATATAATAAGTACAAAATTGTGCGAGTTTTTAATTGTGTGGTCCAATTGTTATTTGATTTCTATTTATTATTTAAAGTGCATTTAATATCACACTGGTTTTTAGAATATTATACTATACAACCTTATGTTTTATTAATTTACCCAATCGAAGCCTCATAAGGGCCGGTTATTTGTACGCATATCCCCTAATGCGCTCAGTAAGGTTCAAACAACATATTAATATGAAAATAAAGTATCTGCAAAGAAAAGAACCCAATACTATATAATTTGACCTTATTAAAAAATTTGCACTTTTGCACACTTATTTGTACAAATGCACTTTAGCAGATCGTAATGGTGGCTCTTATTTAACAAAATTATGTTTATCCTCTACCGATCTACGATGGTGTATGATCAAGTGTCAGTCGCTAAAAGTGTCAAAAATCCAATTTAATAAATCTGGATTTGCGATTTTGGACCATATTCATGGACATTTTTAAGTCACTTTATAGACATAAAAAGTTAAACAAATGTTACGATTATAGTTAGAAATCATTCCAAACTTCATTTTAATCCAAAAAATAACATTCTACGATGAGTAGAACTGGAAATAACAGTGTTTGAAATATCGAAAAAATGTTCACTATTTAAGTGCATTTTGCACTAAGTGCACATAAGTCTTTTCCCAAGTTTTATCCTATTTCACATACTACAATCTATCCTCTATCCAATGAAAAAAGTTTCAGATTAAACGGCCCTGTAGAACCGAAGTTATTTATGTTTAAAAATAGTCACTCGAAAATTTCAAATTCTCTTGGTCACATAGTCTAGTGGTTATCAATCACGTTAATGAAACCTAAGTTCGCGGGTTCGAAATCCAATATTGACCTGACCATTCTTAATTTTTTTGCAAAAAAAATTATTTTTATTTTTTCACTAAAATCGCTCTAACTTCGGTTCTGGTGGTCCAAATTCAATAAAATTGGTATATTCTTTGCCGTAATTTTTTTCTTAATCTTTTGAGAAGGGGTTATTTTTGGCCCCAAAAAAATTAAAAAAAAGGGCCAAAATAACGCGATATTTTTCGACCCTTAAAATTCGTAATTTTAATTATATATGTTAAGATAAAAGATAGCGGAGTTAATTTGATACTTTTTACAGGTACTTTTGGCGCAATACGCTAAATTATAATGGAATAGCGATTTGTTAAAAAAAAATATTTTCGTCCCTTTTTATAAATATTATATTTCACACGATCGCCTGCCGCTCCAGTTTTATAATACCTCCGGCGCTGTGATTAACGCTGTTAGATAGATAAATTAACGCACTATAAGTCTGTGTAAACAAATCTCCCGTAAGTTAAGTAGTTTTCGAGCTAGACGATTTCCCGCGAAGCAAGTTTGAAGCGCGAAATTATAATTTTGGCCCTCATTTTTTTAATATCATCCTTGGAGCAAAACTGATAGCATATTTGAATTCCCCGTATGGATATTGACTGTATAGAATGTACCTTAACCAACTAAAGTTAAAAATAAAAAATTATTCGATAAAAACTACTTTACAAATTCTGGCCCTTTTTGGCCCCTATTGCCGACATATTTTTTGTACCCCCATTCGATAGGAACGTAGCCCCAATGGTCTTCTACGAGTTTCATAAAAGAATTAGTGGATTCCTACCCGCGTTGTCGAATTAAACATTTCGGAAATAAGTTTTCCAAAAAAGACGGACAAAAACGTACAAATTTACAGCCCCTTTTTCCACCCGAAATTTTAATAAATATCTTACGGCCCCATTCGATACGAAGGTAGTACCACTCTTCCCCTTTCCAACCGCGTTCCTTTCGTCCCCGTACGATTAATATTAGCCGAGTTATAGCGGATCCCGCAAAGTCATTTTGTCCGTTTTTTCAACTTTGACGGACATTTTCGTAAAAAAGGCGTGGTAATCTTTTTTGAAAAAAAAAACGAATTCACTAATTAATCCCTTCTATCGTATCCCGGCGTCGGCTAAGCAATAACCTAGGGTTTTTTCGAGCCACTGTAGAGCGCCTTCCAAAAAAATTTTAAAATTGTCGAAAAAATGACGGATTTTTGTCCGCCGTGTCCGTCGAAGGGTTAGATTTAATAATGTTAGAGTTGCTAATATATTAGAATTCCGAGCCGCTCCCCTGGTGAGAAAATAAAAAAATTTGGTCTGTTCCTTCATCGAAAAGTCCCCCAGAATCCCAAGTTAACCTATATAGTTAGCGATGGCCTGCGGCTTTAGGAGCGGCCGCGGTATTCACCTCCCTCATAGCGGCCGCGGCGGTGTTGCGTCAAATGGAGAAATATTTATCCCACCAAGTAACATAAAGGACCCCCTTGGAAATAAGCTGCAAAGCTTTAGGGGTAATCCTATATGTTATGTTGGACAATACCTTTATACCGGTACATTGTTTGGTGTATTAGTTATTGTTTTTACATAATGTATAAATAAATATACAGTATCTATCTATCATTTTTCCAAAGATGACTTTTAATTGACTTAATATTTTCCCAGAGGTGCCTATTAATCAGTGGAGGAGATATGTATTTGGGAGCGGGGGGTACATAAAGAGTATGAACTTTTTTAATTACTTTAATTTATTTATTTACTAAAATAACCTTTGTGGGGCGAGCCACAAAGTAAGCGAGTATGAGTGTGCGTATGTTATATGACAAACAAAAACCTTAAATCAGTTTCCAAAAACATTCGTTCGAATTTCAGTCTGTTTCGTAAAAATACATATAAGTTTTTCAATGTCACAATAATCTAAAACGTTTTTGTGCACATGACATACAGTTAAGTAGTTTTAGAGTTTCTGAGCCATCGTAGATCTCAACCAAGTTTTCAATCGGCGTAGGATGGAAAAGCTCCGCTCACATTCGCATGAAGATAAGGGCAAACCAGTAATAGTCTTAGTAACTGAAATAGGGAAATAGGTTTTTCACGTCTGCTGACATTGCTTTATCAGATGACACAGCCTTACTTAGGGAACTGGATTTGGTAGAGCGATTGAACATTTTCAATTCAAGTTCAATAAGGCTGTCACCACTCAGTTCTGGATATTGACTAACAATCTCACGGTTAACTGTCCCAGTTGTTAAACATTTCTCTAACTCGATGTAATTTTTGATACTACTATTGTCCGGAGAAAATCTGTCACGTAAGTCAGAGAGTATGTTATTAGAGCCTGATATTGAATCACAGGACTTGAATGAAGCCTCAGCTGATTGACTGATTGAGCTGAACATTATACTTTTTACTAGAATAATTATTATATTATTTGGTTTAATAGAAATTAATAAATTATTAATAAAGATTATATTATAAAAAATATTTTATAAAAAAACTGCCAAATTCGCGAAAAACCTCCGGTGAATCTCGTGACAAAATGAACAGAAATTAATTCGAGAAACTGACAGTTTTCTCTCTTAAATTAACTGGCATTTGTAATATCCTTTGATTCAGGGCATGTTTTATGAAATTTATACCGGTGGGCCAAATTTAAAAAAGGGCCCTTTTATATACCGAAATTTTATTTAGAAATTAAAATAGCCAATTAAACAATTAAAAATAGGTTAATTAATTAATTAAAATAGTAAAAGATATTAGCTGCAAAGATATACAATTATAATGAATATTATTAACAACACAATTACGATATTAAACTATACTATTGAGTAATACGCCCATAACGCAAACCACGGACAAATAACACTATATTGCAGTACGCCATTGTGTTTTCAATATTGGAGGGAATCCATTCCTATTGTATACGGTATACCCCAACTAAGGGCCCTCATATTTTGTTTCACTGGCAAAGTTACAGT
>JAUCBJ010003753.1:0-44019 GCA_032718475.1 Nemertoderma westbladi
ATAGTACCAGTACTGATTTAATATTTAATCAAACTTCAGATTTGATATTATAAAACTTTATGAAAATTAACTTTTATCGTTTGAGTAAACAACTTTGTATTGTTTGGTTTTAATAATACCTTCATTTACACTAACTGCTACTGTACACTGTAAAGGGGGCTGTTACAGTTTACAGGTGTTAAGTTTACTTACTATCACACCTACGACTTATAGTAACCTCAGTAAAGGGGCGGGACTTTTTCAGTAGCACTTCGAATCTTTACATTAACTAAGAATACACCAGGTTAACATATAGATGGTGTGTATTACTCCAAGAAACATGATATGGGGTTGTCTCTTTTTCGGAACGAAAATCCACCTCTGTACATTATCATGCTGATCACATCTGGAATGACTTGGAAGGCAGTGAGTGACTGGTGGTCGTTACACATACTGTACATGTGGTTATTTAGGGATGTGGGTTTATCTTATTCAGCCTACTGGGTTACTAACTATACTGTATGATACTGTACATGTGGTTATTTAGGGATGTGGGTTTATCTTATTCAGCCAAGGTTACTAACTATACTGTATGTTGTAACTTAACTTTCCTCTCTGCCGTAGATAGATTTTCTGCTGTTATTCTTATATATAATGTGTTATATTTTATAAATCGTTTTTATTAAACCTAATTCCATTAACAGTAATTAATTAATGTGCCTTATTGGTGTAATTAAAAATATATATATATATATAAATAACAAACAGTTAATAAGCCAGCTCATATATGATCTTATATAATATACACAGAGACATGTATATTTAACGACCATAAATAATACAAAAATATATATATTCTTTGATAAATTTCATTTTTTTTCTTTGAAATTTCAATAAAAGATAATAATAGAGAAAATAATAAAATTGAAATAAACTATTATCTTTTAAAACCATCATTTGAATGCCTTAATATATGCCCAATGCCTGAAATACTACCGCAATAATGCTGTTTTAGTTAATTCGTTGTCAAACGGTTAATCCATGAGCAGGTATAACTGCGATATATGTAAAACGTCCATAAATTAAATTAAACTTTATAGGCCAGAGCAACTAAATGGCCAAATGTAAGGCTCCGCGGTCCATAGAGTAGGCCTACACCGATTAGGCCCTACTGTTAGCCTAACATATAGTAATCCAACGCACAACACCCGAAAGCCATATTAATTATACGCGCTACGTGCCATGAAATACGCAACCCAAAAAAGTACACGACAATGTTTAGTTATAGGTATATAGGAAACCATGTATCTTGAGTTAAAATCCCAATTGATTAGTCCTGTATAATAATCTATAGAGACCCTCGTCGATAGACTGTGCATGCAGCCGTACTGCCGCGTGCACGTACCGGTACAATAGTATGATTAACACATGGCTAGTCACACAGTGCCCCCAATTCCACCAGACACAATTAAACTAAGGTGCGGCTTTTTTTATGGCCCGAGGCAGAAAAAGAAAATGGCTTTGTATTTTTTAAGCCCACGCTGGGAATTAGGCTGCTATAGTTTGAAGCGCAAATGAGCGTAAACGCAACCGATAGATGAATCACGCTAAATGAACTACATCTTAACTGTAGGCCTAAAAATTGAAAGCAATTAGATTTATTTTCTATCTTTTTTTTGGGAAATAAAGTGAATTACAGTAATTCCCTGCAAAATAAGAATATATTATTGTATGACTCTAAAATTTTGCGCTATTGAGTTTTTACTGTGCTTACCTCTTCTGGGCGCTAAACCGCATTATGTTACATACATTAATTAATTTATTATTAATTCCCTTTTTTTATTATATTATATATTCATTTTATTATATCCCCATCTCCAAATAACCTATAAATAATGTGTATCCCATTTTCCATTATCTGTCATACAATACAGTATTATATGGTCACATAACAACTTTCATATTTTACAGTAGGCCTACCTACCTTTATGTGCATGTTTATTTTATTTACACCATATGTTGGTATTAAAGCTTTCGTTTCATTAATTAATTTACAATAGGTCAGTGATTAACATAGGTTCCTTCGGCCGCTATAATACTCTTGAAATCGACAAATAACACTGACGCGCGGTTCGTCTTTATAAAAATTAAAACCATTAGGCCTCCGTATTTCATCCCACGCCATACCCACCACATAATTTTTATCTGCACTAAAGTTACTCAAGCAGTAACTTTGTTACAGTAAAACGATTCACAGTTGTTACTAAGTTAAACCGCTCCTCTCTGTGTCTGTATAACAATAGATAATAAAAGAGGCCCACTGGACTGGTGCTTACACCTAGTGACACATGTCAAAGTGGCCTCATGAAATATTAAAGAAGTCTGCAAGTTTTCTCACAGTAGAAATCTGCGACAATTTAAAGAGCAACTTTATATATAGTTGATGTATCACAACTGACTTTTACAGCCTCCATTAAAAAACGGAAAAGGCCAAATTCGCGACTTCTTGTCAATTAATTAATGAGCTGCTCTTTTAATTTTATATTTATAATCGGTACCGGTTAAGGCAAATACATTTTGTGAACGATATTACAGTGCAATAATCCGTTATTCATAGCATGGCGTGGATAGATGACACTGTCTAGTCATCTTTCCCATATGAATTAATTTAAGATCGCTCTTCACAAACAACTCTCTAACTTTTAGGGGGACCCCCAACCTAGAATTGCTCTCGAAGTGCCTAGAAATACTTCACCCTGACTGAGACACCTGTGAAACGATATCTTAAACCAATAGGCAGGTGTATAATCTTTATTTGTGAGGTAACACAACCCTGGTCAGTAACAAAGACACATCCTCGGGGATCCCAATCATTTCGGCTCCAGTATTAGCTCACCTGTGTAGATAAAATGGCTTTCAGTGTTTAAACGGAAGCTACACAATCTGAGAACACCCATCCATATATTGGTTTCACATTATATAAATAAGCTCGTCTTTCGGTTTCGGACTATTATAATTTCACAATTTAAATGATGATATAATTCAATCAGAAGAAATATCTTCTCAATATATTTCTCAATATAATATAACTTTTCCTCGTCGCAAAATTGAATTTTTAAACAATAAATTCAAACAGACGTTTAAAGAAAGAAATATTGGATTGGGTGGAAGGAAGTATAACAAAGCAGCTTAGTGTCCGAAAATAGCGGATTTGTACTTCAATTACATCAGTCAGATTTACTTACAATTGACTTAAAATGTATATCCTTAAATATGGTGGACAAACATCTTCCGTGATGTGCTAATCTAATACTGTGTGTTTTTGTGAAAAGACAATATAGACAATATATCATTACGTAGAACACGAAAACAGAAACTATCAACTAACTAATCCATTAGGCTTGCATTCCTCCCTAAAATATATTTCATCATCCCCAGGCGCCAGGCTAATAACGTATGCCTGCGCCTGTCTCTATAGGTCAGCGAAACCTCATAGAGCTAGTTATTCTCAATGGGTTATTCTCGCTTTTTGGTTTCAAATTTGATCCCTTAGGACAGTAACATTGACTTGGGAATTACAAACTGATAGGCCTAGAACAATATACTTTGGTGACATACAACACGTTGTAAGGGTAAACCGGTACAAATCCGCAACTATTCATCGGCTAATGGACTTTTATCACTCATCAAACGAATTGTTGTTATTCCAAGGCCCTGGGGTGTGTGTTTCCTGTTGTCTGGGAAGCTACTGTTTTCCTATTTAGGCCTTGTTATTGTTCCAGCGCAATTAATTGATTATCATAGTCGTGCCATCGCGGTTTGCATTATTAGCTAGGCCTAAACTCGTAAACTGTGAGTTAGTGTAAATTGGTTGCGTTGTAAACAGGCCAGAATTCAACACTCCTCAAATTATTTTTTCTCGTAAATATGATAAACATTTTTATTAAATGTCTAACGAAACTACATTAGACGGGTTTTACAATGAGTTATTGGCTGACCTGAATATTATGTTTAAATTACAGGAGCTAAAAAAGCCATTCTGCATTCACAATTAGTTTCAGTTTCTCTACATATAGTTGCCGCACCCGCAACTCCCATACTTCGGGTAACCATCGCCTTATTGTACGTCTGTGGTACACGTACATTGTAGGCCCCTTAGATTGTACGTCTGTGGTACACGTACATTGTAGGCCCCTTAGATTGTACGTCTGTGGTACACGTACATTGTAGGCCCCTTACATTGTACATCTGTGGTACACGTACAATGTACATAAATGAGAGCACTAATTATAAAATCAACCTGTTATTTATATCCTTTCAAAGGGAACAAAACTAAATCTTAACTACATGTATAACATACAATTGATTTTTATATGTTAAACTCTCATTACTAAATTGTAAATCAAAAAAGTGCAATCAAGCAAATTAAGTTAAGCAAAGAAAAACAACCATGTCTTGTAGACTTTGCATGCATTCAGTGAGGTGGACGGCAGTAAAATGTCGGTTTCGCCTCACACAGGTGGTTTTATCAAGAGACCAAGCCAGGAATCGACAATAAAGGCAAGTCCAAAAGGGAGGTGTAGAACGGGTAATGCAATGGAATGAGACTATCTATCCACATGGAAGAGGCACTAAAATCTCGCGCCTCGTGTGTGTGCGTATTACATACTACATACACACCGTACATTATCATATTCTGGCTCGGCCTCTTGAGAAACTATATTTTTACTGATTAAAGTCTATATTATAACAACATATTATTTAAAAAGATAGATTGAAATACATATATTTTACGAATGTATTTTCAGAAAACTGGTGAGTTTAGCTTGGCATGTGTTTGGTTGTAGTTATTGTAGTTTCGCTATCAATTGGCAATCAGGAATAGCAGAGACCACCCTATGTGATATACAGAAACCGGTGCATAACCTATATCTGTACAGCCCTACCGGCTAGCAGTTGTGGATCGACGGCCTTCGTCTAATATACTGCGCGATAAGCGAGAGTTGCTGCCTACAGCCCCACGATAAGGGAACAGGTGCAGTTTCTATTCGCTGTTTATCTTCAATAACATTCTTTCGGAGTTCCACTCCAGGCGGGAGTTATCCCCAAAGGAATCCTTCAAACTGTATCACTAAAAAACCGATTGGTAGGAAGTGCTGTGTGTCTGATGTACCTCAACTTTCAAGTATTTGCGTAGCAATAATAGGAAAATCATCAAGTGTTATGATTTCTTTATCCCAAAAAGAGAGACACTTTAGATAATTCGCTGCCTTTTTTTTGAGGAAATGATTTATAGAGAAATGCGTGACGATGAAAAACATCATAATTCTTGTCAGACATGCAATTATTTCAATCTTTGTCAATTCCAACAATTTGGATCATTTAATAATGAATTTGTCCCCCCCCCCCCCCCCCCCTCCCTATAGAGTATAGACGTACAGTACAGCAGTAGAATAATACTGTAGTCAGGCCTAGAGTTCCGTATAGGGTAATGCAGCGTTAGGTCCAGTACTGCCGTAGCTTTAGGTCCTGGCGCATAGGTCCTGTTGCGTTACTAGCGTGTTAGGCCATGTAGCTTTAGGTCCTGGCGCATAGGTCCTGTTGCGTTACTAGCGTGTTAGGCCATGTAGCTTTAGGTCCTGGCGCATAGGTCCTGTTGCGTTACTAGCGTGTTAGGCCATGTAGCTTTAGGTCCTGGCGCATTAGGTCCTGTTGCGTTACTAGCGTGTTAGGCCATGTACAGTAGCTTTAGGTCTAGGTCCTGGCGCATTAGGTCCTGTGTGTCCTGTAGCGTTAGGTCCTGGTGCATATATCTGACTGGTTTACTATTCACTGATTCTACAATAATCCCAACTCTCGTTTATTGTTTTGATTCCTTTCAACTCGCCTCTGTAACCTGCTCCTTTACTGACCTTCCTGGCTTTTCTTTTGGACCTACTGACCTAACAGCCTAATCTAATCTTTCCCATGGCGCGGACCTAACACTACCAGGACCTAATGCTACCAGGACCTATCCCACCATAACCCCGTACAACACTTTAACTTAGATTTATTGGTTTATTTTTTGGTTAGGGTTAGTTGGTCAGCCCAAATCCTAATTAAAACTGTCATGTAACCCTAACCCCAAATTATGGAGGCTCTAATCTAAGAAAGTTTGTGGAATTTTCGACCCCATTGGTCAATTTCTTAGTTACGTCGTTTATTACTGTAGTTTAATTTGTAATTGCAATAGGTCTAGTGCATTGTAGTGGATTTCTTTCTACTTATCAGTGTTAATTAAATTTTTTCATTTGAATACCTGTTTTTGTAATTCGCTAATGAACTTTCTAGTTTACTAATTCAACACTGTTGGTACATTAATATGGTCAATTTCTTAATTATTACTTTTTTTTGTTTAATTTGTAAATGTAATAGACCTAAGTGAATATCTATCAGTACTCAAGCAAAGTCTACGACAGTTCTTTCCGGCTCTGCACCTGTTTGGTTAAAGGTCACCGTCCGTAGGTCGCTACTTGCTAGCTGTGATTGATAGCTTAAACTGGGTGCCGCTTTGCCAGAAGGCGGTACACATCAATTGAATATCAGGCAAACATTTAAAATATGCTCAAATATAAACGCCAGCGGCAGGGGATATTTTAATATCTCTATTAAGTTAAAACAACACAAGAGTGTAGCTTACTTGAAAGTTGAAAGCCTTTGCCCTTTCTTTGTTTTTAAGAAGGAATTCTCGCGATCTCGATCATGCAAACATTTAAAATATGCTCAAATAGAAAACGCCAGGGGCAGGGGATATTTCAATATCTCTATTAAGTTAAAACAACACAATATTGTAGCTTACTTGAAAGTTGAAAGCCTTTGCCCTTTCTTTGTTTTTAAGAAGGAATTCTCGCGATCTCGATCATGCAAACATTTAAAATATGCTCAAATAGAAAACGCCAGGGGCAAGGGATATTTCAATATCTCTATTAAGTTAAAACAACACAATATTGTAGCTTACTTGAAAGTTGAAAGCCTTTGCCCTTTCTTAGTTTTTAAGAAGGAATTCTCGCGATCTCGTCACCGTAGTTATCATATTAAACAGTTAAGGTAGTATCGGTTGACCTCAGGTGACTAATGAAATGAATAAACATGTTATTATAAGCTTTCTCCCAACAGGGCTTCTTCAGTTCATTATAATGAAATTGCGTATACACAGAGAAACTGTACCGCAGTTTCACTGTTAATTAATCTTATATTATATTATATTATTATTAAATTAATCCAAATTTAATCTTGTTAATAAATTAAACTATATTAAAGTAAACCCCTTCCCGTAGGAACCTCAATGTTTCTCAATTAATGGAAATAGCTTCTAGGCAACAACTGACCAGCCCACAAGTATCACTTTGTTGTCTGCATGATATTGTTCTCCGAGAATGCCTCTGCCTCTCGGTTAATTTACCACGAGTTCAATCAGGAATACCTCGAAGTTTATTTTCTCAAAGAATTCAAAGTGTCGCAAACTACCTCAAAGTGATATTTTTCAATGAATTCAAGGAATTCAAAGTGACTAATAGCAGGAAATCGCTTTGAGATTCCCAACTAAAAGTGTCTGCAAGAATTCAAAGCGGCCGTTTGGAGTAATGTAATGACTTTTAGACTTTTTTAGACCACTTTGAGAAAATTTCAAAGAACAGAGGGCACTTTGAGACCACGACTGAATGTATGCATATTTGGTTAACTATTTTTCACTGACTTGATTATTTTTCATGTAAATATCACGAAACTCATGCCGAAACTTATCAAATACACAACACCGTAAGGACAACACGGTGGCTTGTAATAATAAAATTCAACATGATTTTTGTTCAGTGATGGAATTTGATTTTTACAGATTGTGAAACAATAGTAATCCTACACCTGGCCTGCCCCAACTCTGACTGTAACCGCACGGCGAGAAGGCTTGTTGTAGGACTGGAGGGTGTGCGGGTACGGTTAGAAATAAAAAGATTAATTTTTTAAAACGAAACCGTAGTGTTTTGCAGCAAAGCACCAATACCCAATAGGCTGACATATTTTTTAGAGTTAGCAGAAGCTAATCAATATTGTGGACGTATTGAATTCATTGTTGCTTTATTTCAGTATTCTATACCCTTAATGATGTTTTTGGCCCTTTACAACAAGCTGTTGCACCACGTTAAGTTAATGTTAAATAAACTTCCGCCCTTCTACCTACCAGCCTACGGTACACGGCACTCCATTTACCTTCCCAAGATGACACCCCATTAAAGAAGTTCTATTGTGTTCAGAGCCACATAATTGACATCAATGACAATGGCTCTAAGCCAGCTGCTTCCCAAAACGGAAGTTTAAATGACAAAAAAACGGTAGAAACCTGTCTAATATTTGGTGAGCGAAATACATATGATCTATACAGACATAAAGAGAGGAAATTTAAAGATAGGTAACTTTATATTATATTATTACTCGATATTATATACCTCGATATTATTGTTAAAAATAATATTTTTGTCTCTGTAATAAAGTAAAAAGGAAATAAGAAGAATATAATATGAATCTCATATCTATGTAATAAAGTAAAAAGGAAATAAGAAGAATATAATATGAATCTCATATCTATGTAATAAAGTAAAAAGGAAATAAGAAGAATATAATATGAATCTCATATCTATAACATATTCATGATATCCTTATTATATTCTTTCTTATTTCCTTTTTACTTTATTACAGAGACAAAAATATGCTCTTTAACAATAATCTCGAGGTATATAATTTCCCAAGAGAGCGTCAGCGACCTAGCGATCAAGGTTAATTAATTGTTATCAAGGGGTCCTTAGAATACGTAAGGGAAAGGCATGGGCTGTGCAGTATTGAATAGGCTTTCCAGGATATGGATGTCACATAGAATTAATCGGAAATTTAAGGTCCGATTATTTACAGCTGAGATATGGGATATTGCAAAAATTCGCAATCTTCAGATGGTTTTTTATGGTTTGAAATCATTTTTTCCTCGGCCTTTGGCCTCAAAGTAAGCGGAAAACACCGGTTTTTTCCACTCATTTTTTCAGGGAAATTCAGATATTCTTCCCTCGTGTGTTGAGTTTTCCACTCGTTGGCATTTTAGATCTCGCTTCGCTCGTGCTTCTGCCAACTCGTGTAAAACTAAACCATTCGGACAGAATAGTTGAATTTCGCTAAATTGAAATTGACTGAATTACCGCTAACATTTTTTTATCGAATAATAATCCTTTTTGAGGCCAAAGGCCGAGGAAAAAATGATTTTACCGGTACTATATAATGAGGAACAAAATATACTTTATTTTTCATATAAATAATTTTTATTTTATTTTGTATAAATACTTTTTTTTTCTTTTTGCCGGCTATTTTTTGCCTTTGTTTCCCATTTACATTTTACGTTTGTAGAAATAATTAAGTCCAACACGAGAAATCATATAATTTACATGAATCTTTAACTTGGAATTGTTGAATTCACTTACAGTTAAAATATTGTCATTGGCAGTTATATGAGCCCAATGAGACACATTCAATGGGATTGGATTGCTCACATAAAGAACAACTTGATTGGATTATTTTATTAACAGTAGCATTGTGTGGTTGCCTAGAAACCGATACAATATAGTGCAGTAGTGTTCGTTCAATATTGTCCATTCGTGATGATTACATATTGCATTTGATTTCATAAAAATATGAGCTGCCGGAATCTAATATTAAATTATAAATAGGTTAGCTAGTTTTATTTAATCAATATTTTATATTGATTACATTTACAAAACAAACAACTATATTTTTTGATGCGGAATGCATACTTTTATATTGTTAACATATATTTACACGATGCTGAAAAAAATTCATTTAAATTAAAATTATTAAAATTATTTATTTTTTTAAATAAAAATCACGCATGTATTTTAATGTAATTCTTCTTAAAATAAATTTGGATAAACAGTATGAGAATATTCACGTAGCAAATAGATTAATTATTGGTCTAAAAGTTCTATAAATAGTTTACGTCTATGGATAAACACAAAGATAACTGCGGGGCCCTTAGTTACCGAGGTTCGGCCCAGACAAGTAACTTACACTTCCTACCACCAGTGGACGTTAAACCCATACTCCCGTTGCCATGGACACTTCCAATCGGATTCACTGCACCCTATAGGGACCGCGTAGCGAAGTTACGCCATAACAACCAATCGGTAGACAATATGACGCATTATCCGTTAATAGATAAAACGATACGAGAGGTTGAACAAACTCGATATATATTATCGCAATACGCAGAACCTGTAAAAGGGAAGACACCGGGCCGTTTGCATAAGTACGGCAAGTTACGCCCTCTAACGGTGACACTGGAACAAACGCCGACTGTGCTGAGTTGTTTGGGGATCCTACCGCTAGATTTCGTCGAGCAAATGAACAAGGAGAAACAGAACGAAGTAGCCAATAGGAATGCCGGTAGACAAAAACGAGCAACGGTATTGGCCAATGATACTCGTGGAGTCAAAGCTTCCCGATTGGGAGGCTCTGTAGAGCTGCTGATTGGTCCGAGTCCGTCACCGATGTTGCAATTAGAATCGGAAGTCATAATTAAGGCTGATGAACGAATTGATTTAGAACTTAAAACATACGGGAATTTGGGACAGAAAACCGGCGAGATTATAAATGAATTCGCGGAGGTTCTTGCTGCTAATATTGTAACTGATGTTATTCATAAATACAGCTTAGCTGTGGTTAATGAAACTGTGGCAGAGACATTAGCTGCTTCTGTAGTAGAAGAAGCTTTACAAACAGCCGCCAATATCGGTAATATAGAATGTAGTCTACCAGCAGAACATTTAGTACAGAGATACGCAACGGACCTCTGTAGGGATATTATTGTTGATTGTTACAGTGAGATTTTATCAAGACAAATTATCCGAGGTGTCCTGGGCAAATAATTTATTTTCGGTCAACACTAATTAAAATATCTGGTGTTCATTTTATATATTCATTTAATACATAAAAGGAAAACAAACATACTTTTTTTACCTCTAACCCCGTAAAATTTGCCGAGAGAGCGCTTTAGCTAGCAGAAGGGTCAACTATAGATGAAGGGGCGCCATAATTGAATACAAGCCTAACGTGCGCATATAACTTTACTTCACTTTACCTTCCTTACCTGCCTCCCGCGCATATAACTTTACTTCACTTTACCTTCCTTACCTGCCTCCCGCGCATATAACTTTACTTCACTTTTCCTTCCTTACCTGCCTCCCGCGCATATAACTTTACATCACTTTACCTTCCTTACCTGCCTCCCGCGCATATAACTTTACTTCACTTTACCTTCCTTATCTGCCTCCCGCGCATATAACTTTACTTCACTTTTCCTTCCTTACCTGCCTCCCGCGCATATAACTTTACTTCACTTTTCCTTCCTTACCTGCCTCCCGCGCATATAACTTTACTTCACTTTACCTCTGCCTCCCGCGCATATAACTTTACTTCACTTTACCTTCCTTACCTGCCTCCCGCGCATATAACTTTACTTCACTTTACCTTCCTTACCTGCCTCCCGCGCATATAACTTTACTTCACTTTTCCTTCCTTACCTGCCTCCCGCGCATATAACTTTACTTCACTTTACCTCTGCCTCCCGCGCATATAACTTTACTTCACTTTACCTTCCTTACCTGCCTCCCGCGCATATAACTTTACTTCACTTTACCTCTGCCTCCCGCGCATATAACTTTACTTCACTTTACCTTCCTTACCTGCCTCCCGCGCATATAACTTTACTTCACTTTACCTTCCTTACCTGCCTCCCGCGCATATAACTTTACTTCACTTTACCTCTGCCTCCCGCGCATATAACTTTACTTCACTTTACCTTCCTTACCTGCCTCCCGCGCATATAACTTTACTTCACTTTACCTTCCTTACCTGCCTCCCGCGCATATAACTTTACTTCACTTTACCTTCCTTACCTGCCTCCCGCGCATATAACTTTACTTCACTTTACCTTCCTTACCTGCCTCCCGCGCATATAACTTTACTTCACTTTACCTTCCTTACCTGCCTCCCGCGCATATAACTTTACTTCACTTTACCTTCCTTACCTGCCTCCCGCGCATATAACTTTACTTCACTTTACCTTCCTTACCTGACTCCCGCGCATATAACTTTACTTCACTTTACCTTCCTTATCTGCCTCCCGCGCATATAACTTTACTTCACTTTACCTTCCTTACCTGCCTCCCGCGCATATAACTTTACTTCACTTTACCTTCCTTACCTGCCTCCCGCGCATATAACTTTACTTCACTTTACCTTCCTTACCTGCCTCCCGCGCATATAACTTTACTTCACTTTACCTTCCTTACCTGCCTCCCGCGCATATAACTTTACTTCACTTTACCTCTGCCTCCCGCGCATATAACTTTACTTCACTTTACCTTCCTTACCTGCCTCCCGCGCATATAACTTTAATTCACTTTACCTTCCTTACCTGCCTCCCGCGCATATAACTTTAATTCACTTTACCTCTGCCTCCCGCGCATATAACTTTACTTCACTTTACCTTCCTTACCTGCCTCCCGCGCATATAACTTTAATTCACTTTACCTCTGCCTCCCGCGCATATAACTTTACTTCACTTTACCTTCCTTACCTGCCTCCCGCGCATATAACTTTAATTCACTTTACCTCCCTTACCTGCCTCCCGCGCATATAACTTTACTTCACTTTACCTTCCTTATCTGCCTCCCGCGCATATAACTTTACTTCACTTTACCTTCCTTACCTGCCTCCCGCGCATATAACTTTACTTCACTTTACCTTCCTTATCTGCCTCCCGCGCATATAACTTTACTTCACTTTACCTTCCTTACCTTCCTCCCGCGCATATAACTTTACTTCACTTTACCTCCCTTACCTGCCTCCCGCGCATATAACTTTACTTCACTTTACCTTCCTTACCTGCCTCCCGCGCATATAACTTTAATTCACTTTACCTCTGCCTCCCGCGCATATAACTTTACTTCACTTTACTTTCCTTACCTGCCTCCCGCGCATATAACTTTAATTCACTTTACCTCCCTTACCTGCCTCCCGCGCATATAACTTTACTTCACTTTACCTTCCTTATCTGCCTCCCGCGCATATAACTTTACTTCACTTTACCTTCCTTACCTGCCTCCCGCGCATATAACTTTAATTCACTTTACCTCTGCCTCCCGCGCATATAACTTTACTTCACTTTACCTTCCTTACCTGCCTCCCGCGCATATAACTTTAATTCACTTTACCTCCCTTACCTGCCTCCCGCGCATATAACTTTACTTCACTTTACCTCCCTTACCTGCCTCCCGCGCATATAACTTTACTTCACTTTACCTTCCTTACCTGCCTCCCGCGCATATAACTTTACTTCACTTTACCTTCCTTACCTGCCTCCCGCGCATATAACTTTACTTCACTTTACCTTCCTTATCTGCCTCCCGCGCATATAACTTTACTTCACTTTACCTTCCTTACCTTCCTCCCGCGCATATAACTTTACTTCACTTTACCTCCCTTACCTGCCTCCCGCGCATATAACTTTACTTCACTTTACCTTCCTTACCTGCCTCCCGCGCATATAACTTTAATTCACTTTACCTCTGCCTCCCGCGCATATAACTTTACTTCACTTTACCTTCCTTACCTGCCTCCCGCGCATATAACTTTAATTCACTTTACCTCCCTTACCTGCCTCCCGCGCATATAACTTTACTTCACTTTACCTTCCTTATCTGCCTCCCGCGCATATAACTTTAATTCACTTTACCTCTGCCTCCCGCGCATATAACTTTACTTCACTTTACCTTCCTTACCTGCCTCCCGCGCATATAACTTTACTTCACTTTACCTTCCTTACCTGCCTCCCGCGCATATAACTTTACTTCACTTTACCTTCCTTACCTGCCTCCCGCGCATATAACTTTAATTCACTTTACCTCTGCCTCCCGCGCATATAACTTTACTTCACTTTACCTTCCTTACCTGCCTCCCGCGCATATAACTTTACTTCACTTTACCTCCCTTACCTGCCTCCCGCGCATATAACTTTACTTCACTTTACCTTCCTTATCTGCCTCCCGCGCATATAACTTTAATTCACTTTACCTCTGCCTCCCGCGCATATAACTTTACTTCACTTTACCTTCCTTACCTGCCTCCCGCGCATATAACTTTACTTCACTTTACCTTCCTTACCTGCCTCCCGCGCATATAACTTTACTTCACTTTACCTTCCTTACCTGCCTCCCGCGCATATAACTTTAATTCACTTTACCTCTGCCTCCCGCGCATATAACTTTACTTCACTTTACCTTCCTTACCTGCCTCCCGCGCATATAACTTTAATTCACTTTACCTCCCTTACCTGCCTCCCGCGCATATAACTTTACTTCACTTTACCTTCCTTATCTGCCTCCCGCGCATATAACTTTAATTCACTTTACCTCTGCCTCCCGCGCATATAACTTTACTTCACTTTACCTTCCTTACCTGCCTCCCGCGCATATAACTTAAACTTCACTTTACCTTCCTTACCTGCCTCCCGCGCATATAACTTTACTTCACTTTACCTTCCTTACCTGCCTCCCGCGCATATAACTTTAATTCACTTTACCTTCCTTACCTGCCTCCCGCGCATATAACTTTACTTCACTTTACCTTCCTTACCTGCCTCCCGCGCATATAACTTTACTTCACTTTACCTTCCTTACCTGCCTCCCGCGCATATAACTTTACTTCACTTTACCTTCCTTACCTGCCTCCCGCGCATATAACTTTACTTCACTTTACCTTCCTTACCTGCCTCCCGCGCATATAACTTTACTTCACTTTACCTTCCTTACCTGCCTCCCGCGCATATAACTTTACTTCACTTTACCTTCCTTACCTGCCTCCCGCGCATATAACTTTACTTCACTTTACCTCCCTTACCTGCCTCCCGCGCATATAACTTTACTTCACTTTACCTTCCTTACCTGCCTCCCGCGCATATAACTTTACGTCACTTTACCTTCCTTACCTGCCTCCCGCGCATATAACTTTACTTCACTTTACCTTACCTGCCTCCCGCGCATATAACTTTACTTCACTTTACCTTCCTTACCTGCCTCCCGCGCATATAACTTTACTTCACTTTACCTTCCTTACCTGCCTCCCGCGCATATAACTTTACTTCACTTTACCTTCCTTACCTGCCTCCCGCGCATATAACTTTACTTCACTTTACCTTCCTTACCTGCCTCCCGCGCATATAACTTTACTTCACTTTACCTTCCTTACCTGCCTCCCGCGCATATAACTTTACTTCACTTTACCTTCCTTACCTGCCTCCCGCGCATATAACTTTACTTCACTTTATCTTCCTTACCTGCCTCCCGCGCATATAACTTTACTTCACTTTACCTTCCTTACCTGCCTCCCGCGCATATAACTTTACTTCACTTTACCTTCCTTACCTGCCTCCCGCGCATATAACTTTACTTCACTTTACCTTCCTTACCTGCCTCCCGCGCATATAACTTTACTTCACTTTTCCTTCCTTACCTGCCTCCCGCGCATATAACTTTACTTCACTTTACCTTCCTTACCTGCCTCCCGCGCATATAACTTTACTTCACTTTACCTTCCTTACCTGCCTCCCGCGCATATAACTTTACTTCACTTTACCTTCCTTACCTGCCTCCCGCGCATATAACTTTACTTCACTTTACCTTCCTTACCTGCCTCCCGCGCATATAACTTTACTTCACTTTTCCTTCCTTACCTGCCTCCCGCGCATATAACTTTACTTCACTTTACCTTCCTTACCTGCCTCCCGCGCATATAACTTTACTTCACTTTACCTCCCTTACCTGCCTCCCGCGCATATAACTTTACTTCACTTTACCTTCCTTACCTGCCTCCCGCGCATATAACTTTACTTCACTTTACCTTCCTTACCTGCCTCCCGCGCATATAACTTTACTTCACTTTACCTTCCTTACCTGCCTCCCGCGCATATAACTTTACTTCACTTTACCTTCCTTACCTGCCTCCCGCGCATATAACTTTACTTCACTTTACCTTCCTTACCTGCCTCCCGCGCATATAACTTTACTTCACTTTACCTTCCTTACCTGCCTCCCGCGCATATAACTTTACTTCACTTTACCTTCCTTACCTGCCTCCCGCGCATATAACTTTACTTCACTTTACCTTCCTTACCTGCCTCCCGCGCATATAACTTTACTTCACTTTACCTTCCTTACCTGCCTCCCGCGCATATAACTTTACTTCACTTTACCTTCCTTACCTGCCTCCCGCGCATATAACTTTACTTCACTTTACCTTCCTTATCTGCCTCCCGCGCATATAACTTTACTTCACTTTACCTTCCTTACCTGCCTCCCGCGCATATAACTTTACTTCACTTTACCTTCCTTACCTGCCTCCCGCGCATATAACTTTACTTCACTTTACCTTCCTTACCTGCCTCCCGCGCATATAACTTTACTTCACTTTACCTTCCTTACCTGCCTCCCGCGCATATAACTTTACTTCACTTTACCTTCCTTACCTGCCTCCCGCGCATATAACTTTACTTCACTTTACCTCTGCCTCCCGCGCATATAACTTTAATTCACTTTACCTTCCTTACCTGCCTCCCGCGCATATAACTTTAATTCACTTTACCTTACCTACGGAATTCAATAATATTTTAATTTTACAAATAAAAGTGTCTACATTACACACACATACCATGCGCCCACTTTTTTTACCCACCTTTTCAACACCCCCTCCCCAAACAAAAAAATAATATTTAAAAAATTGTATAATTCGCATAAGGCAGTTCTGTGTTGCGTGGAAGTCGCCAAGGATATTAACTTACTATAAATATTTACATAATTTAGTGCGATTTCTATCACTTAGCAGTTTATTTTATTGGTAGTTACTGTTACCCGTGATAATTGAACAGTGGCGTATTTAAGTTTCGGTCCCGTGATAATTGAACAGTGGCGTATTTAAGTTTCGGTCCCGTGATAATTGAACAGTGGCGTATTTAAGTTTCGGTCCCGTGATAATTGAACAGTGGCGTATTTAAGTTTCGGTCCCGTGATAATTGAACAGTGGCGTATTTAAGTTTCGGTCCCGTGATAATTGAACAGTGGCGTATTTAAGTTTCGGTCCCGTGATAATTGAACAGTGGCGTATTTAAGTTTCGGTCCCGTGATAATTGAACAGTGGCGTATTTAAGTTTCGGTCCCGTGATAATTGAACAGTGGCGTATTTAAGTTTCGGTCCCGTGATAATTGAACAGTGGCGTATTTAAGTTTCGGTCCCGTGATAATTGAACAGTGGCGTATTTAAGTTTCGGTCCCGTGATAATTGAACAGTGGCGTATTTAAGTTTCGGTCCCGTGATAATTGAACAGTGGCGTATTTAAGTTTCGGTCCCGTGATAATTGAACAGTGGCGTATTTAAGTTTCGGTCCCGTGATAATTGAACAGTGGCGTATTTAAGTTTCGGTCCCGTGATAATTGAACAGTGGCGTATTTAAGTTTCGGTCAAGGAGTAGGATATAAACCATGAGGGTGAGTATGCATAAACTTTAGGAATATTGATTATATAAGTGAATGTGCATAACAGGAAGGAAGAAAATGCGAGCTTAGCGAGCGGAAATTTTAATTATAATTTAACAATTTTGAGATTTACAGTAGCACATCAAACCTTTTAAACAATATAATACTTCGATGTTTTTACATTCGGTAGGTATTTAACAGTGGCTACAGCCACTGCAGTACAGTAATATAATAAATACTGTTGGAAAAATATTTAATACTCAAAAATTTCGCCACTCATTATGCCTGTAATTTCGCCCCCTAGAGATTTGCCAGGGGGCAATTGCCCCCTGCCTTTCCCTACGCCTATGTTTTCTAACCAAAACAATAAACTAGACATTATTTCATTTGTGCTCATTTCTCACTTGTCGTAATTTTGCGTCACTATTGTATGTGACATCAACTAACTAAAGACGAAATTGTAGTCCCAGGAGGATATCTTAGTTTGAAGCAAATTAGTATAGTTCGGGGCTTCGGGATTACATTTGACTCATAAATAATATTGGCCTTAACAGGTACCTGTAGCTATATCTAGTTTACTAGAGGCAGCGTGGCATTGTGTTATCCATCCTTTATTTTCATGTCAGCCTATAACAATATGAGTTACAATGGAATGGAATTACAGCCGCCCGTTATTGTATGGTTGGTTAGGCTGCTACTAATCATTGTGGACTTCCCTGCACTACTGCTATGAATGTTATCAATATTCAATCAAGTATATCCTAATAATGCGCTGTGCCAACAACCATATATAGCTCGATCTTATCTCCAATTGGCTGTTTCCATTTGTTATCACTTTGGTAGGGGCTATTTAACGTGATTGCACAGACTATCCCGTATCCTAGTCGTCTATCTCACTCAGTTTTAGAGTTTAGTTACTTTATTGTTTTTCTAATTTTACATACTCTGCCTTATCTGTAAATCCTCTCTATTCTCTTACGTATGTATTAGAGGCCATTTTCTTTCTATTTTCCAATTCTTTCTAAAAAAAATATAAAAACTCTACGCAAATCCCATCTTGGCGAATTAATATCCCGCCTCGCCGCCTCAATGTTAAATTCTCAAAACAATAAACACAATTTTTATTGCGTCCAGTTTTCCCCGTTATCTGAATTAATTAGTCTATCTACCACCTGTCCATCGGGTGTAAATTCTATGCGGACAACATAATACCACGGCCAAACATTGATAAAAACGAAAAAATGTAACCTATTATAATATTCATAAACGTTTATTGTTTTAGTGAGAATAGCTTTACAGTGTAAGCTGTTACTATCTATGATTGACAGCTGAGTTTGTTCGCATTGTCTTCTGTCCATTACTATCCTAAATTCCTTTCAGTATTAAAGTCAGTCAGTCAGTCTATTCTGTCGGTTAATTTATTCCGCTATATTTCTCCAACCCCGCAATGGATCGCATCGTCGACGTTCTGGAAGCGAACACCCGATTCTGGGATGAGATCGAGAAACGGGAACATGGTCACTTCATGTTGCGACCGACCCACGACCAGCTACTCCGCCCCCGATGGGATGCGGTAATGGTGGGACCTCTAGACGCCATCCTGCGGCCGCTGGTGGAACACAAGCACCGCGACTTGGACGTGATTGAGAAGGAAGTCGAGGACCTGATGGTTTCCCACTTCCCACATCTGGAGAACGCGGACGGTCGATTCCATTTGCACTTCGACGTCAAAGGATTCGAACCCAAAGATCTCAAAGTCCAGTTGCTAAACAACGGAAAGGTCACCGTCGAGGGAACCATGGAGAAGTCAGCTGAGAGTGAGGGGAAGCGAGACTTTGTTAAACGGCAATTCTTCCGGACGATATCCCTTCCGGAGAACGTCAAGGGAGAATCGATAAAGTGCTCCTTCTCCGAGGACGGGGTTCTATCGTTGGACGCGGAAAGAAGCGAAACCGAAACACCGAAACCAATCGAAACGGTAACCAACGGAGTAACCAACGAAACGGTAACCAACGGAGTAACCAACGAAACGGTAACCAACGGAGTAACCAACGAAACGGTAACCAACGGAGTAACCAACGAAACGGTAACCAACGAAACTGTAACCAACGGAGCAACCAATGGGACAACCACTGAGGATAAACTAGCTGCGATCAACAAACTCAAGGAAACCCCAATGAGTTCTGACGAGACCGCGTAGAAACTGTAGAGAACGACTTCGACCCCATTTAACATAAATATACTTTAGAATATATTCCATGTGTTGTGCTTCATTATTTAATATTTCCACTTTCATTATGTAACATGTATATGTAACAATTGCTAATAAATTAGTTGCAACTTATTAATGGAAAGTTTTTTTAAATATCAGCTTCGAACAATAAATAATTAAAAACTAAAATATATTAACACTCCCCAAATGATTGACGTGATAATTCTAAATCTCACTGCTGCGTTGTACACTATGATGCCTGACAAAACAATATTAAATAAAAATTATATATTATCCAATACAAAAGTATAAACTACACGTTCGTGGGGTCTTCGCGCAGCACGAAGTGAGCAAAGCCTTTCGCATATGGGTACCATTAACCAGTTGTCTGCCGTTAGTCAGAAGTCTTCAACACAATACTCGTCCTCCTCTTGTGCCTCGTTGCGTTCGTTCGTTTTTGACGAAACTTCAGATTCCTTCTAAACCTTTGCCGGACTACGTAAGTACCAAGTTTCGTTTAATTTCATAAAGGAATAACCGAGTTATTAGCGATCAAAAATTTACGACAGACGACGACGACGACGACAGACAACTCGCCAATGGCACCCATATGCTAAGGCTTCGCGTACTTCGTGGCTCGCTCCACAAGTAAATAAATGGAGCTTTTTCTCAATGCTATCCACTCTTTATTCATTTTATTTCGTTATCTTTTTTTAAAGTACTCGTACTGTTCTTAAATTGGTACTTTTATTATTAATTATTTTGTAACATATAATATAATTAATTAACTAATCAAAATGCCAAAATACCAATAATTACATTATTTATTACAGTGGTGTTGATCCACATTAACCATTGGATAACTTTAGTATCACAACCCTATCACAGGCCTTTTTTATTTCCGGAATTTCATTCTTAAATAAAAAATAATGAATAATCAATAATGCTTGATAAGCCTTAGTCAATGTATAGATGAAGCGTTATATAAAAATTAAAATTTAATAACATTGAAATTTCTCTAAACTATGACATCCTCTAATCTAAATAAATGTAAACTAAAGAACTTTCATGTTCTGGAGTAGTTAAAATGAAAGTGGAGAGCAGCTCCTAAAGTAAACCAATATTATTAACCATTAATATTATTACCTTTTTGGAGTGCCCTCCAGTTTTTGTAGGATTTTAAGAATTTTGTTCTATGAAAATATACTTGTACAGTATAAGTCCAAGAAAAAATGTATATTTCATTTTTCGCCAATTTTATTCAGATTTTTTTCTGTAAAAAGAAGTTGCACTTTTCTAACATTACTTGACAAACCCGTCACCGTTGTTTATATCTTTGCCTTTCCCACCTATCCTTGATTAAAGCAGTTGCAATTACTGTATTTCATTAAGCTGGCGCAATATTAATACTATATCAACATAATTATACTAAAAAATTATACAATACCGAGAAATAAGTTTAAAATATCCAAAGTATAACAGTTTTCATTTCATTTCTTTCTTCTCAGCAATATTAGCAATATTAAATAACTATTACAAATATTATAAACAATAAAATAAATATTTAATCCCATTAATCAATCCCCTCCAATTTTTCTAACAGACCCCTAACCTCTCCTATTTAATTTTTCCATCTATTCTCATTTCCTTATTGTAAAGTACTTATCCATACTTGGCATCACAAATTCACTCCACCACCATCACCTTCTTGTAGCTATTCAATCATATTATGCTACGCAATCAATATGAACATATTGTGTAGAAGATACTGTATATCAATACAATAAAAAATTTACATTCGCCGCTCGACAAACAACGCAGCGTGGGATTATATATTGTATAATTCCGTAGCATTGTACTGGTGGGAGTAAATCGATGTTGTTATGTGAAGAATGAAGCATAATGCAGAATTATTATATCATTAGGCCTACTGCTTCTCCATATAAGAATCTATAACATTTCCCATTATTACACCCGAATCATCACAAATTCATTTAAGTCTTCAGAGAATATAAACTGTATACTTCAGTGTTAGCTAACAGTATATTTACTATTAAGGTGTTTACTCATACAGTACAAGTAGTGATTGAAGTAGAAGCTTGAGTAACCGATAATTACGAATTATATTTATTTATCAAACAGCTTAAGTAAAAAACATTACCAGTAGGTGTGTTAGTACCGAAGTATGTAAAAAACTAAAAAGCAACAAGACCTAGAAGTTGCATGCAGTCAGTGATCAGCTGACAGCAACCAGCTTATCGGTAGGTTTCGCCCCGCAACTGAAGGCATTGGAAATGTAGATAGATATTCACAAAGCAGGACGGAAAGGGTATTGAGATGAAGATAAAGTTCTGTAAATTCGTTAACTAACCACTGGGAAGCAGCTTTAAAATGATTACTTTGAAATGTAATTAATTAAATGCAAATCAATTCCCGCCAGTCAGTCAGCCAACGTGTATTGGGCTCGCCGCAGTGCATCATGATGGGGTTGTGTACAGTCTTTACCCTGTTCGCTCCGATCCTTGGCCACCCCATCCTCGGGCTCTGACTAACGATTCAAACAAGTGTTGGATGGTGTGTCCAACATATTCCCCCGTACAAGAGGGACAAGAGAAAGAGTAAATGACATTAGACGCAAGGATATTCGGGACGGGTTGTTTTAGAGATGGGAGTGACTGGTGCAATTTGGATGTAGTGAAAACGAACCGAACTGACCGTGTGCGAGACCTGGTTATAAGTCCATGCAACTTTCGAACAAAGAGATCAGTTGCCCGACCTCGGTATTCCTAACTTACAAATAATGGGCTTTGAATCATCAGCAGCTGCCGGGTCCACCGGGTCACTGACTTCGGTGGGGGCAATTGTTGGTGCCTCGCCCTCAGAACCACTGCTTGCACACCCCCTAGTGGCTTGAACTGCGGCTAGCTCATGCTCGAACATCGCAACAGTATAGTGGTTATTGCTAAGAATATTCTTAGCATCCCCAATAGTGATAAAGAGTTGGGAACCATCCCCACCATTACACGTGTTAAAGTTGCGATGGAATATAACACGAACTGCACCACGTTTGTAAGACTCAAGCGAACACACTGTGGCATTGAGAATGAGCCCAGTATCAGTATGCTTGCAATACCACCTCGTTGAAAGAGCATAGTCAACCAGAGTGACAACCAAATCAGGAAAGGACAAGCGGCCCTCTTCCTCCATCTCAAGAATAAACTTGAGATTAGGATGGAAGTCATTGACCTCTCTCAGCTTCTCTTTGTGGTCATTACTGCCAATGCTAAATACGTCATCGACGTATCTATCGCTAAGCTTGGTGCCTGAAGCAATCCTTCTGTCGAACTATGACAGAGAGAGGTTGGCGTGCATGGGGCCCAATGGAGACCCAATAGTAACAGCATCTTTCTGACAGATGTAGTTACCATGGTTATCCAGGAATACAACATCCTTGGTAGCCAACTGCCCAAGAGCAATAAATTGGTCCTTGCTGGGTGATTGGCTGGCTGTCCGGATGCCGCTCATACAGTAGATCAGCAGCAAGCTGCACCGCCTCCCTCAGTGGGACGTTAGTGAATAAAGTGGGTAGTGGGTTTAACCTCTAGTTGGGTGAGATGATCAGCGGACCCAGCGCTGTTTGTAGATATCTTACCCTTGGGCAGCACATCCAGGATGTCTCTGAGAAATACAGCAATATGTTGCTGGACATAGAGGTTATTGGATGTAGCGGGACACCAGCCTTGTGGACTTTGGCGAGGCCATAACGTCTAGGAGGAGTGGTATCCTTTCGAGGTAATAACTTCGCTAAGAGTTCCCCATTCTCCTTGCCCACAATGTTCCTGAACCTATTACGAATAACCTCCTCCCTCCATCGGTAAACAATTATCTTTACAGCACTGGGACGACTGGGAGCTGTGGATCGAGTCAGTCTCATTGACTACGGGACCAGATGCCTTACATTGTTGTTCTCCAAATCAGTTTCCATAAATAGTTGTACTGTATTTATATTGTATATAGTTCTGCACCATCCACATACTGTATATAGTTTGTTTATATTGTAAAGACATTTATCGTTTTTATATTGTTTGTCAGTGCTAACCCGTTCCGTTCTCTATCTCACACATTTCTATATATAACATCACAGTAGTGTTTTTCCTATCCGTAGGTTGGTTGGGTTTCTTGGGTGGGTAGGGTCAGTGGCAATGGCGACTGGCAGATCGAAGGGGGAATGGAGGAATTTCCTTCAGTTTAGGGATGTTGTTCTAAAAGTGGGGAATCTTGCTAATGACATGGTTTTTCTGACTTGCTGTAGTGATTCTGGTGTGGTGGGTGCCACGGTTCCTAGCCTTCAAGGTACCTCCCTCTTGCCCATTCGCTGAACCGGAGGCAGTATTAGCCTTCCAGCGATGTTTGTTAAACACAACCATCACTTGGAAGGTCATGGAGCTGAAGGCCACGGAGGACCGAGTGGAAGGTGCCAATCATCACCTTGCCTCTCATCTGGCAGACCTGAATCTACTTAAGGAAGTCATTCACCTGGCCAACTACTGGTGTGAAGGTGAGTTTAGGTGGTGGGCTGGGAGCCAAGGGACTCCCTTACTAAACGTTAGTGGCACAGTTCGGTGTGAGGATGGAATAGTACTACCTGAGATTGTTGAATTGGTGTTCAGTCAACCACATCATGATACACCACAGCGAGCCGAATACATGTTGGCTGACTGACTGGCGTAAATTGTTTAAAAATTTCAAAGTAATTGCTAGACACCATTGCAGCCAGTCTTGCAAAATCTTGAAATGTATTACATTCAAACATGCAAGCCTGTTATCAACAAGCAGAAATCTGATTAGCGCAAGTTTGTTGTGCTGTGTTGCTTCCCATTTCTTGGTTACCTACCTTACAGAACTTTCTTCATCTCAATACCCATTCCTTCTCCCTTTGTGAATTTTTCTCTACATTTCCTGTCTTGGCTTCCTGAGATGCCTTCAGCTGCGCGGCGAAACCTAGCTGATCACTGATTGCACACAACGTCTAAGTCTTGTTGCTTTTTAGTTTTTTTTACATACTTTTTGGTACTAACAACACACAAACCGGTAAGGTTTTTGACTTAACGTGCTTGATAAATAAATATAATTCGTAGTGCCAATAGTCATAATCGATGTACATTGTTAACATGCTGTTTCTACGTACATGCTGGTGCTTTACCTGCGGTTGGCTAGTAGGCCTACCGTGTAGCACTTTATGTAGCTAAATCGACAAAACTGAAACTAAACTTCACAGAAGACAATTTTTGAGCTGTCTACAGTAGGCCTACATGTACTGGCAGCGCACAATAGGTCTAACCACAAAGCTCTGGGTACTGCATGAGTATCAGCCGTAGCTTTCTCACCTGACGTATAAAGGATTCCTACCTGCCATTACAATTTTTCTTACATTGCTTGTGTGAATTTCTCTTACCTGCCTTATAAATTCGCTGCCAATTCCTCCCGAGTTACATAATATAGTTGGCCTAATACAGTAATTATTAATTTTGATGATTAAAATACAATTTACAAGAATTTCAAATCAATTCAATTCATTCTATTGGGGTAATTTGTTGCAATATGGCAATAAATTCACTTCTACTTATTGCCTTGGTAGTCAGTATGAGCTGCGCTACAGCTGCAGACACCACCTGTCAGCCTCTCATAGAGCTCTATCCAGATGACAACCTCGTTGGAGAGAAAGTGGTAATATCTTCCAAAACCAACACGATGCAGTTAGTTGCTCTAAACATGAATGATGCAGTTGGTTCAGTCGACGTAAAGTGTGGCACGTAAGTTCCAATAATCTAATAATAAATTATTTCGGTATTTGATTAGTATAATTAGTGAAATATAATAAAATTAGTTATTAATTGATATTTATGGAGCCCCACTAACACTTATACACTTAAACTTATTTTACAATAATATGTGATGGTGATTCGAAGTTTTATGGAGATTCCTCCAGGGTGACACACTTACACCATCTTATTCATAATTGTGTTGGACTATATGGCAATATGGCATGTCCTTAGGTCATCATAATGATGATAGGGGTAATGGTAATGGTAACACTAAAAGTCGAGAAAATCCAGCCAAGTACCTAAGTGATCTAGACTTTGCTGATGACTAAAGAGTGCTCTTTACTACTACTACTTCTAGGATCGGCATGCTGCATTGCAGCTGCATTTTTAAGAATGCTGTGCCGGCTTGTCGACAAAATTTCACCATCACAACTCCCTATCACCCATGATATTTGCTAGATCACCCACATGTTCAAGGCCTGTGTCCTTTAGGATGCGTCTCAAGAAATTCATGGGCTGTCCATCAGGCTGCCAAAGCACAAGATTATGCACTGGATGGTCCTCACGGCGAAAGCAATGTCCTGCAAAGTGGAGGCGGCTTTGTTCTAGTGTCAAGCTTAGTGGAGCCAATGAGATACCTCCAATGTTATATAGTGTCTGGTTGGAGATGTGTGCATTGTACTTGACACAGTGAAACCGACGTAGCATTCTTGTGAATGTGCCATCCAGAGATTTGGTGTCCTCAGCAGTTAGAGCCCAGCATGGACTCCTATAGAGGAGTACTGGAACTACTGCTGCTCTAAATAATCGGACCTTAAGTTTCCGATTAAATCTCGGTGACTTCCAAATCCTGGCAAGCCTATTCAAGGCTGCCCATGCCTTTCCCTTACGTATTCGAAGGTCCTCACCTGACTTCCGGATCCATGGTCCCAGGTAACAGAAGTCGTCCACATGCTCAAGCATACCATCCTTTGAGCTTATGCTCATCCAGTCAGAGACTTGCTGAGGACTTTCAAGGTTAACTGTCGAAATTTTGGTCTTTTTGGAGTTAATAAAAAGACCAACACTAGAAGCAGCATGTTCCAATGAGCTGAGGAGCCGTTGGCCTCCCTCTAGTGATTCTGAGAGAACTCCTAAGTCATCAGTAAAGTCTACAGTCTCAGTTAGGTACATGGCAGGATTTCCTTGAGTTCTGGAGCCAGTAGGTGGAGTTACCTTCACCCCATCATCATTATGATGATCTAAAGACATGTGTACAACATAGTCAACCCCAATTATGAACAAGAATGGTGCAAATGTGTCTCCCTGGAGGACTCCCCATAACTCTGAGTGCTCTCCAAATCATTATATGGAGCGCAATGGCTACTCAGGTTATTAGAACAGGCTGCTTTTAGTGTTGGTCATATTGTTAACTTCAAGGAGACCAAAATGTTGACAGTTAAATTTTAAAGTCTAAAGTGAAACTCCTCAGAAAATGTCTGATCATATGGCATAATATCAATGGAGGGTATGCTTGAGCATGTGGACAATTTCTGTAACCTGGGATCATGGATCTGGAAGTCAGGTGAGGCCCCTCGAAAATGTAAGGGTAAGGCATGGGCAGCATTGAATGGGCTTTGCAGGATTTGGAAGTGACACAGAATACACCAGAAACTGAAGGTATGATTATTCAGTCAACAGTAGTACCAGTACTACTACTGCTCAATGTAGTCATTTTCTACCAATTTTGTTAAGCCAGAATAGCATCTCATGAGCAACTTTAATGCAGCAGGCGGATTATGGAGATATCGAATTGTTTACAAAGTGTAGTTTACTATAGTCTCCGATCTAGTACCACAAGTCCCAGCTACTGCCACGAGCCCCTAGCTACTACTACACCACTACAGTCCTCGCTACCATGAGTCATAGGTAGCACAAGATCAAGAGTTTTATATGATTGACACCTAATCATAGTACACTGCAAATCTAAAAATTTTGGGTTAATTCTGGAACATAATTAATATTTGCAATTCTATTTCTAGATGGATACTTTACGAACACGAGTTTGACGGGGTTTATGATATTCTAGAACCAGGGAGCTATTCATCCGATCTCCTGTCTACTTCTCAGATAATGAGCTCTCTGAGATTCATACCACCACACGGAATCATGTTATTCTCTAGGGATTACTACACTGGTACGCAACCCCAATATTCTTTTAGATAACAGTACATTTATAGAGCCAGTAGTGTTCATATTCATCCCAACACACAGAATTATATTATTCTCTCAGCCTTACTGCAAAGGTATGGAACCCCAATGTGCTATTAGATAATAGTACATGTATAGAAAAAGTAGTGTTCATATTCATATCAACACATGGAATTATAATATTTCCTCAGCCATATAATAGTTATTGCTGTATTCTGATTCCGGTATTGTAGGATGCCAGTATGTAATACATGTGGTCTTACAAAAACCAGTCTCCCACGATTTGGTTTAAGGGAAAGAGTTTGATAAGGGTGTCATCAAGATATAGGTAGAGGGTCCCTGGATTATAATGCTTCGGTACTTAGCGGTACTGAATCCCGAAGTCAACTGTACTCCTCAAATCGAGCAGCTATTGATGTCAATGTGTCTTCCTGCATAGCTTCCATCTTAGCCTCTCAGAATTGAATAGAAGATCACCTCAGTGAGGCGGATAAAAGAAAGGAACGAATGGAGTCTAATCTAGTCAATTTCCAAATGGAGCTAACAATGCTAAACATCCATGTCTTCTGGGTTGAAGACTCAAATAACGCAAATACGATTAGAGAATGTTGAGTTAAAAAAGCACCAGTTTGAACGAGAACAAGAATAAACTGCTATAAATTAGCTGAACCGAAACAAGATAAGCATGTCCTACAAGAATCCTTCAATAACCAGCAGCACTTCTGTGAATCAGTCGACTTTTCTCAACGTGCTCGAAATGTAATAATCTTAGGTTTGTCAGAAAAGGATACCATCACAAACTCTACGGATGACGAGTCGAAAACATCTATGGTTTTTAAAGCTATTGGTTTCCCCGATCTTGATGACACTTTCAGGAGGCCGGGAGATGCAACAAAACTAAAATGTCGCCCAATATTAGTAACACTTGGACCAAAAACTCCTGATCGATATGTTATACTGGTGGCATCGAAGTTGCTTAAAAGTAACTCTGATCTAGCAACCGTCTATATAAAAAAGGATACTCATCCTGGGATTCGCAAGGAATTCCAGCGTTTAAACAACGTTGTAACGGTAGAGAAGGAGAAACCCGAAAATATCGGCAGAGCTGTTGTTTTAGACTATAAATCACGAACAGTTACTATTGATAACTCACACATCAATTCTTTCCATTGGGGTTTTAAAACTCGCACCACAAGAAGTTTATACTAAAACTGTTATCGTGGAATATTGCCAGTGTAACGAATAAATGTGAATTTGAGGCTGTACTTAGTTCATTTGGTAAATATGATTTAAGGAAGTTAAATTGAATTATACGGTGCCAGGATTTGTAGTGTTCCACAGGGGAGGCCACCGGGGAGGCGACGTGATATTGCTGAATGATTCATTGTATTATCCCAAATTATCTGTGAGAGAGGAGGTTGACTGGTGTTCTATACAGCTTTCAATACTACCTGATATTTGTTTTTGTTTTCTTTAAAAGTCTCTAAACGCTATACAAATAATTTTTAAGTATTAGTAATAACTTAATTTAGTCACTAATTTAAAATATAAAAAAAATAGTAAAAAAATAAGTAAAAAAAGTAAAATACGTTTGTGAACTATATTTTTGTTTGATGGACAGCTATTGTATATTTATGTCTCCAGAGTAACTGTAATACTATTCCTGCGGTGCTATATTTATCTTTGCCTGCTATATTTATGTTAAACTAATTGCATTTATGTGTCTGTTTCTTTGTTGCCGTCAATAAATTATATATATAGTGACTGTAGTAGTGTACTCTGTCATTTATTGGACTGGGACTTTTAGGTGTTGGGTTGTACAAACCGGTATTCGATGATTAGGCCTCTATTTGAATGACCAACTATTATATTTCTCCAATTCACTTAACATATTGGACGAGTTCTTCCACTTACTGATTCTGTGCCAGATCCTAATGATAATAATTTCCACCCCTAACAATTAAACAAAAATAATTATTATATACAGCTGTGAACAACAACCCACCAACAACGTGTCCCAGGTTTTAAGGTTAAGTGTGTGTTTGGAGAAACGATCAAGAATATAATAATTTTCAAAGTATATTGTCAAAAATAATTAAATAGAATGGTTTGCTTGTAACAATCGGATGCCCCCACCCACCTGTGGGGGGCGGGGTTTCATTTGATTGCGTCGGAAGTCATATATCTGCCAACTTTACGCCTCTTTTACAATTTATCCTTATTGTTGTAGGATCTATTCTACAGACCTGCAACACTCCCCTAATCACAGTTGATGAGGATGAATTTTCCAGGTGTAGCATCCCAGACCTTGGAGTTTACGACTTCAACGACGTCACGAAGTCTCTAATCATAACTGGGAACTTCCCATGGAAGGCCTGGAGGTAATAACATAAAATATACGGAAATATTATACAATGTTATAATTTATATTATACTGGTCAGTAAGAAGAAAACTTGAATACAAAACCGGCAGATTTACATGTTGTTTAGATGGAGATAGCACACATATTTGTGGTCCCATCCCTACTACTACTACTAGGATCGGCATGCTGCATTGCAGCTGCATTTTTAAGAATGCTGTGCCGGCTTGTCAACAAAATTGCACCGCCACAACTCCCTATCACCCATGACATTTGCTAGATCATCCGCATCTTTAAGGCCAGTGTCCTTTAAGATGCGTCTCAAGAAAGTCATGGGCTGTCCACCATGCTTATTCACTCCATGAGGCTGCCAAATTACAAGATTATGCACTGGCTGGTCCTCACGGCGAAAGCAATGTCCTGCAAAGCGGAGGCGATTTTGTTCTAGTGTCAAGCTTGGGGGAGCCAATGAGACACCTCCAATGTTATATAGTGTCTGGTTGGAGATGTGTGCATTGTACTCGACACAATGAACCCGGCGTAGCATTCTTGTGAATGTGCTATCCAGAGATTTGGTGTCCTCAGCAGTTAGAGCCCAGCATGGACTCCCGTAGAGGAGTACTGGAGCTATTGCTGCTCTAAATAATCGGACCTTAAGTTTCCGATTAATTCTCGGTGACTTCCAAATCCTGGAAAGCCTATTCAAGGCTGCCCATGCATTTCCCTTACGTATTAGAAGGTCCTCACCTGACTTCCGGATCCATGATCCCAGGTAACAGAAGTCGTCCACATGCTCAAGCATACCATCCTTTGAGCTTATGCTCATCCGATCAGAGACTTGCTGAGGACTTTCAAAGTTAACTGTCAGAATTTTGGTCTTTCAGCAAAGTCTAGATCAGTTAGGTACTTGGCAGGATTTCCTCGACTTCTGGAGCCAGTAGGTGGAGTAATCATCACCCCATCATCATTATAATGATCTAAGGACATGCGTAGAACATAGTCAACCACAATAATGAACAAGAATGGTGCAAGTGTGTCTCCTTGGAGGACGCCCCATAACACTTCAAATGGTTCTGTGTCACCGTCAACAGTAGACACAAATGTTGTCGAACCATCGTATACTGATCTGATTGCTGCAATAATTTCGTCAGGAAAACCATATAATGAAACTATGCTGAACATACGTGAGCGAGAGACTGAATCAAAGGCCTTGAAGAAGTCAACAAAGATAACAGCCAGATGCCTGTCTTTCTTTTTTGATAACTCTTCAATTATCCTTCTAAGTGCCAAAATGGGCTCCATGGTCCCACGACATTTACGGAACCCATTCTGATTTCCACGGAGCAGTCTCTCAATGGGATTCCTGATGCGATTTAATAGAATCCTATTGTATAGCTTTGCAGCAATCGAGATCAATGAGATTCCCCGAAAAGAACCATAGAGTGTTAGGTTACCCTTCTTGGGAACTGGCACCAACTTATTTGTTTTCATTTCTTGTGGGACTCTAGTTGTTCGGTACATGTCTACTATGATGGGATAGATTAGCTTTAAACACTCAGGTATTTTAAAGACCTTTCAAAGTCTTTTCAAAGTGGGCTTTACAACCATTGAGGCGATCGGCTGGTGATTCAGCCTTAACCTTGGTGGTTGGTTGGCTTTTCCGCCCAGTAAGCAGATTGATCGATTTCCATGCCTGGGATGATTGCCTGCTGTCGTCAGCATCATTGATGGCATCAACCTGTTGGTTTATTAGATTCTGTAGATTAGCAGAGTACTGCCTGTTCAGAGACCTAGATGCAGCCTTAACTGCATTCATGGCCGCTGTAGTCTGTTTGAGTCGGGACTCTTTCTGCGTCTTATGAAGGTCATTTCGGCACTTCTGAATTTTGTTGTCAGTCCAGGGGGCCCTTTTCCTGTTTCGAGGGTATATGATACAGGAACTGTTTCTGCAGCTGCTAACTTAACTGCTTCTGTAAAGGCAGTATAGCCCTCACAGTGATCTGCCGCCTCAGAGGCAAGAGCCTCATACCTGTTGCTCAGCTGTAGTGTGAAGCTGGATCTCACACTTGGCTGTTGCAACAGAGAGGACCAGTCATGCCGCGGCAAGGCAGATTTCGTTGTTCTGCTAGCACGCAGACTAAGTCTTACCTTGGCCACAATAAGGCGGTGATCACTGGAGAAGGGTCGAAGTGTAAATGCATTACAGTCTTGTATAGAGCTCCTGTATTTCCTACGAAACAGAATATGGTCTATCTGGGACTTGTGACCACTGGGTCCATTATGAGTCCATAGCTTTCCAGTTCGCTTCTTGAACTGGGTTCCAGCCGAAAACAATCCATTTCCAGAGATAAAATCCTGAAGATGGACAGAATTTCGGTTAACACTATTGCTATAGACCCAGGGCGATGTAGGTGATTAATGCAGACTTGCATTAAAGTCTCCTAGGAATGTTAAGAATGCATGCTGATCCACTCCATCAGTAGCTGCTTGTAGATTGTGGTAGAAATTTTCCACCTCCTCTACAGGGGCAACACTAGTTGGAGAGTAGCACACAATCAGAACCACCTTAGGAAACTTCTTAGCCAGTCTTCCAGAACATGAGAAGTGGCAACGGATGATGCGGTTAGAGATTTGGTCTATTTTGTCCAATGCTGCATGTGCAGTTGGATTCATCAATAGACCAATTCCACCATTGCCACTATCATCTGCTGACGCGAGGGCGAGTCGCCAACCGCACCCCATGTCCTTAATCAGAACCTCATCAGTCTGTCCAGTCTGCATTCGGTGCTCTTGAACACCCACTGCGCTAAGAGAAAGCTTATCTGCCAAGGCAGTCAGCTCACCTTGTCGCATTGGGGACCCGAGTGTTAGGGTGTTTACTGAGGCTAGTCTTGTGACTTGCCTCAGATTCACCAATGGCTTTGTTGGTCGGGGTGGAACATGAGAGTAGCCTCCAACTCCAGAATCCCTCTCCCCATCACAATCTGGCCTTCCTGGTGACCCCGGGTTTGGGCCAGAAAGGTCATCAGGAAAGGGACTCAAATAATTGTTGGCTGCTCTCTCTCCAGTAGGGGGTGAGACAGGCAGCCGGTCAGGAGTTAACTGACGCCTGTGAGGCCGATTGTGTCCGGTAATTCCACTGGCCTCTAGTGGCCGGACCTCCGCATTGCTAATGTAATCCATAGTGGGGGTTGGGGGGTGCTTTTTGCCGAGTCAGCTCTCGGGGCAAATACCACACCCTGGTTTGCCATTCCACAGGGTGGGTGTCGCAATGGAGTCAGATATGAGGCCCATCACCCATATCTACTCTGGCACACATGACCCACCATTGGCTGTTGCAGCTCATCTGCTGGGTCATGCCCTGTACCCTTGCTGCCAGGTGCAGGTCGCAGTGAAGTGCTCTCAGAGTGGACATGAGAACACTCTACTCCTGACCAGCCATTGGTAGATCACCATCTGCCTGGTCAGGCCATATACCCCTGCAGCCAAGTATATGGGTCCTTAATCCAGGACAAAGGGCGTCCTTATCCCAGAACGAAGGGGGTCCTAGTTACAGGACCAGATTTGCCCTAGTAAGAGGGTCTATGCAGCTACAGGTGGCACCTCCTTTATGCTGCATGGAGGTGGCAAGTTTTCTTGATCAATGACCTAGAATACCTGACCTGACCCAATCCCACTATCCAACTGCATCAGGATTTCATCACACCTGTGTACTTTGGCAGCCTCATGGAGAAAATAAGCACGGTGGACAGCCCATAACTTTCTTGAGACACCTCCTAAAGGACACTAGCCTTGAAGATGTGGATAATTTTGCGAAAGTCATCGGTAATATAGGGAGTTGTGACCGCACTAATTTGTTGATAAGCCGGCATATCATTCTTAAACGCTGCGTTGTAGAGTATGCCAATTGTGGATTGCACGGTGGTGGCTTTAATAATAATTTTGTTAAGTTATAGTAATTCAGTTCTTCGACTCAGTGTCTCGCTCACGTATGTTCAGCATACTTTCATTAATTACGGGATTTCTGATGAATTTATTGCAGCAATTATATCATTATATGATAGTTCGACGAGATTTGTGTCTACTGTTGATGGTGACACAGAACCATTTGAAGTTATGGGGAGTCCTCCAGGGTGACACATTACCACCGTCTTATTTCCACCGTCTTACGCTATCGCTACTGATGACTAATGCTTGCACTATTTCTTGATTCTATTTCTGTTTCTTGCTTGTTATTTAATTGAATCATAATCTATGCCAAATTAATACTGTATATTAGGGATTAGGGATTTATAGAGATATATAGATATTATTGATATTAGTAATATTAGCTATTATTACTATTATTATTACTATTACTGTTAGCAGAACTAGAATTATGGTTTCAAATTCTGGAATACAAAATAATTAGATAGTTAGTAATACTGTATTAATAAATTAGCGTAGCTCCATATATTAGGTAATTTAGGGACATTTAAGCTGCATAGCGGAGAATAGGGCTAGTTTTGTTTACGTTTGGGAAACTATTACGGTATCTATTCTAAGCTAAGCGGTTGTTTACTTCCATATAGATATACAGCACTGCCCTAGAAGTTGATTTAAAATTAAATATTCTCCAAACTAACATGTTATTGCCTAGTGAACAACACACATCCTTGGTAACTAGCGGAAACACAGGGTGAGTGCTTGCGGGCTGCTTGCACTCAGATTGGAATTTAGAAAGTTGAAAATAGGTTATTGTTTGGGTTAGCCTGTGTTTCGGCTTGGCTTGTAACAGTAAAAACACCCTTTGATGTTTACATCACCTAATAAGATTCGGTAACCCTGACTGTCCAATCATCAGGCTTTTATTATAGTGAGAGATTTATACGGACTATTGTGTAGCAGTGTATTATTAAACTTTAATATTTTAGAAGTAGGGCCTTATAAAGTGACCAGTAGTGTGGGGGTGAGAGTAGATATAGGGGAGGGGTCGGGGGAGCAGAGCGGCTCCCAAGAGAACAGTATAGGGGGTCAACGCCGTCTAAAATATTAAGAAGGGTGGCGGCTATTGATGTGGTGAGCAAAAAGTGGGCAATAGAACTGGAACAAGGAAATTTAGATAGAGAGAATAGAGAGATGGAGAGAGCGGAAAGAGAGAGAGTGGAGTGAGATAAAAAATTAGAAAATTTTAGAGCAGTACAAGAGGCGGAAGAGGAAGCAGATCAGGAAGCGGAAAGGGTGAGAAGGGTGAGAAAACGAGAAAAAAAGGCGAGAGAGATTAGAGAAGAATTAAATAGGACATCGGTAGAGCAATAAGAAAGTTGAAAAAGGAGAGAAAGGTTAGCTGAGCAAAATAGAGTTGTAAAGATAAAAACCAAATCCACAAATGTTCTCACTTTGGATCTCGAGAGTCTTGAAATTCTTCGCTGGATACGCTAATATGCAGGGGTTTGAAGGTCTAATAGGTCGAGCCATTCTAAATGCGGTCTCAACTACTAGTCTAATTTTACTCAGTAGTTTTCCCACTAAGGTCCGCCAACCACTGCTAAACCCCCGCAAACAGCAGAAAAACGAACTCTGGAGGAAATACAGGATACCGCAGATAAGGAGAAGAATAAAACATTTGGTTAAGATAATGCACAATGTGCCATAAGATCAGAAGAACCAGGTTACACCAGTGCATGTCGGCACTAGTAGACAGACTTGTAAGTTACAAGCCTCCCTTTACATACACGGGAGAAGACATGTTTGGACCCATCATTATAAACATAAAAGCGGTACGGAATAATATTAGTTTGCAATGATAGTAGGGCAATCGCGATAGAAATAGTGACGTGAGTACAAACAGTACAGTTATTATCTATGTGACTTCCAAATCCTGGAAAGCCTATTCAAGGCTGCCCATGCCTTTCCCTTACGTATTCGAAGGTCCTCACCTGACTTCCGGATCCATGATCCCAGGTAACAGAAGTCATTCACATGCTCAAGCATACCATCCTTTGAGCATATGCTCATCCGGTCGGAGACTTGCTGAGGACTTTCAAAGTTAACTGTCAAAATGTTGTGGTCTTTTCGAGTTAATAAAAAGACCAACACTAGAAGCAGCATGTTCTAATGAGCTGAGGAGCCGTTGGGCTCCCTCTAGTGATTCTGGGAGTACTCCTAAATCATCAGAAAAGTCTAGATCAGTTAGGTACTTGGAAGGATTTCATCGACTTCTGGAGCCAGTAGGTGGAGTTACCATCACCCCATCAACATTATGATGATCTAAGGACATGCCTAGAACATAATCAACCACAATTATAAACAAGAATGGTGCAAGTGTGTCTCCCTGGAGGACACCCCATAACACTTCAAATGGTTCTGTGTCACCATCAACAGTAGATACAATGTTGTCGAACCATCGTATACTGATCTGATTGCTGCAATAATTTCATCAGGAATCCCATATATGAGTTGTAGTTGGTGCATGAGAGTTGCAGTACAACACAATGTTGTGACACTTCCTCAAAGTCTATCATTCTGTCAATACTCAATGTGCATAGTTGAAGCAAATAGTTATTATATTGAATATTTGTTATTAAATATTTTCCAATTAATAATAAATATTTTGACAATATTTCTATGTCTACTTAGTATTATTTATTAGACTACTACTACTTCTAGGATCGGCATGCTGCATTGCAGCTGCATTTGTAAGAATGCTGTGCCGGCTTGTTATTAATTAGAAAAAGCTTTGTTAGTCTATTAACTGCTTTATAACAGGTTTTAAAGAAATAATAATTAGAATATCTTCCTAACCACAATATTCAGGGACGTCAACTATACGGGACAATCAGTTTTATTCAAACCTGGATACTATGGGACTGATTTGGAAATCAACATCAGATCAATCTATATTGTTGGTGAGGAAGAACCAACATCATCACGTTAGTGATAGTCATCTGTAATTATTGTCAGAACTGTGAGCCATCTGCGAACTGTTGTAATTATACTATGGCCGTTTTCCAAAAGTCTGTGTGTGTGTGTGTGTGTGTGTGTGTGGAATTTGCGGGAAATTTAAAATGGTGATTTCTTGTGTGCGCGCGACTCGCCATGGTTAGAACAACAAACTTTGGCTATTTTTGTAGTTTGATAGAAGGGCATTCATGTGGTGACATCGGTTTTCAGCAATGAATGATTTTTTGACTAGAAAACAGCACTATTCAACAACAGTATTTATGGCTGATATTCAAGACTCTCTGTATAAAACAACCTTTTTCTCAGTTTATCGATTTTGACTTTTTTCATCACTAAATTCCCAAATACTTTTGTATTTTTTACTGACTATTGTCATCTAACATATACCAATATGTTGCTACAATTGTGAGTTTTGGTTTTTTTTAACAAAATATAGTCCGAACATACTAAAACCCCTATAAATTCTTCAAAAACAATAATTTTGTGCTGAAATTTCATAGAAGATAGCCAACTTTTCTGGACCGAACTACAACGCAGGCAGTATTACAGATCCTTAAACATGAGATATTTAAAATATAAATGCCTCAAAAGGTATACAATTAAAAAATTCGACCTCCACAAAATGTGCCATTTTTTTCGAGCAAACAATGGGTTTCCGAAGGATTTACGAAGGGTTTACGAAGCAATTTACAATAGATTTACGAAGAATGATGATGGGGTGATGATAACTCCACCTACTGGCTTCAGAAGTCGAGGAAATCTTTCCAAGTACCTAACTGATCTAGACATTGCTGATGACTTAGGAGTACTCTCAGAATCACTAGAGGGAGCCCAACAGCTCCTCAGCTCATTAGAACATGCTGCTTCTAGTGTTGGTCTTTTTATTAACTCTATAAAGACCAAAATTTTGACAGTTAACTTTGAAAGTCCTCAGCAAGACTCTAATCGGATGAGCATAAGCTCGAAGGATGGTATGCTTGAGCATGTGGACGACTTCTGTTACCTGGGATCATGGATCCGGAAGTCAGGTGAGGACCTTCGAATACGTAAGGGAAAGGCATGGGCAGCCTTGAATAGGCTTTCCAGGATTTGGAAGTCACATAGATAATAACTGTACTGTTTGTACTCACGTCACTATTTCTATCGCGATTGCCCTACTATCATTGCAAACTAATATTATTCCGTACCGCTTTTATGTTTATAATGATGGGTCCAAACATGTCTTCTCCCGTGTATGTAAAGGGAGGCTTGTAACTTACAAGTCTGTCTACTAGTGCCGACATGCACTGGTGTAACCTGGTTCTTCTGATCTTATGGCACATTGTGCATTATCTTAACCAAATGTTTTATTCTTCTCCTTATCTGCGGTATCCTGTATTTCCTCCAGAGTTCGTTTTTCTGCTGTTTGCGGGGGTTTAGCAGTGGTTGGCGGACCTTAGTGGGAAAACTACTGAGTAAAATTAGACTAGTAGTTGAGACCGCATTTAGAATGGCTCGACCTATTAGACCTTCAAACCCCTGCATATTAGCGTATCCAGCGAAGAATTTCAAGACTCTCGAGATCCAAAGTGAGAACATTTGTGGATTTGGTTTTTATCTTTACAACTCTATTTTGCTCAGCTAACCTTTCTCTCCTTTTTCAACTTTCTTATTGCTCTACCGATGTCCTATTTAATTCTTCTCTAATCTCTCTCGCCTTTTTTTTCTCGTTTTCTCACCCTTCTCACCCTTTCCGCTTCCTGATCTGCTTCCTCTTCCGCCTCTTGTACTGCTCTAAAATTTTCTAATTTTTTATCTTACTCCACTCTCTCTCTTTCCGCTCTCTCCATCTCTCTATTCTCTCTATCTAAATTTCCTTGTTCCAGTTCTATTGCCCACTTTTTGCTCGCCACATCAATAGCCGCCACCCTTCTTAATATTTTAGACGGCGTTGACCCCCTATACTGTTCTCTTGGGAGCCGCTCTGCTCCCCCGACCCCTCCCCTATATCTACTCTCACCCCCACACTACTGGTCACTTTATAAGGCCCTACTTCTAAAATATTAAAGTTTAATAATACACTGCTACACAATAGTCCGTATAAATCTCTCACTATAATAAAAGCCTGATGATTGGACAGTCAGGGTTACCGAATCTTATTAGGTGATGTAAACATCAAAGGGTGTTTTTACTGTTACAAGCCAAGCCGAAACACAGGCTAACCCAAACAATAACCTATTTTCAACTTTCTAAATTCCAATCTGAGTGCAAGCAGCCCGCAAGCACTCACCCTGTGTTTCCGCTAGTTACCAAGGATGTGTGTTGTTCACTAGGCAATAACATGTTAGTTTGGAGAATATTTAATTTTAAATCAACTTCTAGGGCAGTGCTGTATATCTATATGGAAGTAAACAACCGCTTAGCTTAGAATAGATACCGTAATAGTTTCCCAAACGTAAACAAAACTAGCCCTATTCTCCGCTATGCAGCTTAAATGTCCCTAAATTACCTAATATATGGAGCTACGCTAATTTATTAATACAGTATCTCTACAGTATATAATAACAGAATCTCCCCGCAGTCATCTTCAAGAAGGCATTCGACTCCATCCATAGAGGTAAAACCAACCACCAAGGTTAAGGCTGAATCACCAGCCGATCGCCTCAATGGTTGGAAAGCCCACTTTGAAAAGCTCCTCAATAATGACAGGGTATTGCCAGATAACTTTATAGAAGTAAAAGTGTCTGAGTCTGTACTCCCAGATATTCCCATTGGCGATATCTCCTTTGCAGAAGTGAAGGCTGCTGCAAAGAGCATTAAGACCAATCGTGCCAGTGGAGTAGATGGTGTTCCCCCTGAGGTCTTTAAAATACCTGAGTGTTTAAAGCTCATCTATCCCATCATAGTAGACATGTACCGAACAACAAAAGTCCCACAAGAAATGAAAACAAATAAGTTGGTGCCAGTTCCCAAGAAGGGCAACCTAACACTCTATGGTTCTTTTCGGGGAATCTCATTGATCTCGATTGCTGCAAAGCTATACAATAGGATTCTATTAAATCGCATCAGGGATCCCATTGAGAGACTGCTCCGTGGAAATCAGAATGGGTTCCGTAAAGGTCGTGGGACCATGGAGCCCATTTTGGCACTTAGAAGGATAATTGAAGAGTTATCAAAAAAGAAAGACAGGCATCTGGTTGTTATCTTTGTTGACTTCTTCAAGGCCTTTGATTCAGTCTCTCGCTCACGTATGTTCAGCATACTTTCATTATATGGGATTCCTGATGAAATTATTGCAGCAATCAGATCAGTATACGATGGTTCGATAACATTTGTGTCTACTGTTGACGGTGAGACAGAACCATTTGAAGTGTTATGGGACGTCCTCCAGGGAGACACACTTGCACCATTCTTGTTCATAGTTGTTGTTGACTATGTTCTACGCATGTCCTTAGATCATCATAATGATGATGGGGTGATGATAACTCCACCTACTGGCTCCAGAAGTCGAAGAAATCCTGCCAAGTACCTAACTGATCTAGAATTTGCTGATGACTTAGGATTACTCTCAGAATCACTAGAGGGAGCCCAACGGCTCCTCAGCTCATTAGAACATGCTGCTTCTAGTGTTGGTCTTTTCATTAACTCCAGAAAGACCAAAATTTTGACAGTTAACTTTGAAAGTCCTCAGCAAGTCTCTGATCGGATGAGCATAAGCTCAAAAGATGGTATGCTTGAGCATGTGGACGACTTCTGTTACCTGGGATCATGGATCCGGAAGTCAGGTGAGGACCTTCGAATACGTAAGGGAAAGGCATGGGCAGCCTTGAATAGGCTTTCCAGGATTTGGAAGTCACCGAGAATTAATCGGAAACTTAAGGTCCGATTATTTAGAGCAGCAGTAGTTCCAGTACTCCTCTACGGGAGTCCATGCTGGGCTCTAACTGCTGAGGACACCAAATCTCTGGATGGTACATTCTCAAGAATGCTACTCCGGGTTCATTGTGTCAAGTATAATGCACACATCTCCAACCAGACACTATATAACATTGGAGGTGTCTCATTGGTTCCCCCAAGCTTGACACTAGAACAAAATCGCCTCCGCTTTGCAGGACATTGCTTTCGCCGTGAGGACCAGCCAGTGCATAATATTGTACTTTGGCAGCCTCATGGAGTGAATAAGCATGGTGGACAGCCCATGACTTTCTTGAGAAGCATCTTAAAGGACACTGTGCCTTGAAGATGCGGATGATCTAGCAAATGTCATGGGTGATAGGGAGTTGTGGCGGCGCAATTTTGTCGACAAGCCGGCACAGCATTCTTAAAAATGCAGCTGCAATGCAGCATGCCGATCCCTGTACGAAGCTATCCATACTCAGTTTCCATAGTAAAATATCACAGATCATTATTGTTAAGTTACAAAATAGTAGCTTTTAAAAAAATAGATTTGGTGTAATGAATGGTCCCCTTAAATTCACTCACTGCCAACTTCAAGCGCATTAATTAGAAATGCAAAATGCTGTAGAAAGTGGTAGATCACAGTTTTCCCAAATTATTAATAAAATACGCCTATTATATGCGTTATGTCGGCCTACAGTAGAATAAGCTTCAATTTAATCTTATTCTTAGCTAACTATAATATTTCTGATACAGTGACACAAATTCAATGCGGATTTTTATGGTGTTTCAATAAAAGACTCACTTTAAAGAAACAAAATTTAATATAACTAGAGTAGTGTAATCTGACATTAATATAAATCAGTTTGCATTAATTATCGTTACTATTTAATATTGCCTATTTTTTTATTTGGCTTATTTTTCACCAGATTATAAAATAAACAACCGCCACCGTGAAAACTAATATACAATATATATCTATCAGTTTTAAGTAGGAGGCCTAATTCTGATATACCACCTACACAAAGACTCACAGTAGGCCTATTTATTGTGTTCAATTAATGTGCAGTCCTACTCCTGTATGCTGCACATAAATGAGGGCTGTTCACTATATATCCCCATGAATCCGGAAGTTGTGAGTTTACCTTTAAAATTTTTATAAGTCTTTAAAAAAAAGTGTATTTTGCGAAATCGTGGCCATTCTTCAGATTTATAATAAAAAATAGATAAATTCAAATATACAATGGAGATCAAATTAACTAAATAAATGAATACGAGTCCATGTTCTCTATAACGAATATATACAAGTAAATGTTTTCTGAAACATAACGTCTAAAACTGTTGCGGGTCCTTACGTCCTCGTGCCTCTGATCCTACGGGCCAGTTCTGATATCCTTCGGCATTATGGTAACTCGATTGGCGTGGATAGTGCACAGATTCGTGTCCTCAAACAATCCAACGAGATAAGCCTCAGATGCTTCACTACACCTCTAAAATATCGTAGAGTCCTTCAGTTAATGATTCGCTGATTCTTCAGATTAGTTGTAATTTTTTTCATATCATTAGAAAACTTGCGATGCAAGGATTTCATATAAAAATATGTAACAATATCTGAATATAAATGATAAACTACTGCACTGAGATATAGGTGTTCTAAGATTGGAAGAATTATTGTTCGGTCTAGGCCATTTATTCTATTTAATAAAAAAAATTTATATTTTAATAAACAAAATTCTAGAACATGTTATTTATTTTATGAGTAGATGGGCAACAGCGGTGTGCCTATCCAATATATCTATTGCATAGCTATTATTCATACTTAAACACAATGTTCCAGAACATTGTGTATAAATTAATATAATAAATGATGGTCTTCAGCGAACGATACTTCTTGCAATCTTTGAACGCCTACATCTCAGCAGTTCCTCAACGAAATTCAGATATTGTTATATATTTCGAAATCTTGCAACGCAAGCTTTCTATTGATATGAAAACACATAACAAATATGAAGAATGGCCACGATACGGGGGGGGGGGGGGTGGGGGGGGCGATTTCGTAAAGACACTTATTTCTAGGCAAAATCGAAAATTCCGGCTTCATGGGGACAACGATGGTGAGTTCAACTAGTTATTTGAAGGAAAATTTGGGGTTTTCCGTGTTATCAGAAAATGACACTATTGTATAATATTACGGGTTATGGTGTTATAGATTAATAGACTGTGTTACCAAATCAAAAGCATTGAATTTGTATATTCTATAATTCAGTATATTCTAATATCAAAGCTACATAAATCTTCGATTTTAAATTATCCCGGTTCTCATATTGTGTGTAGTTATTTGCAATGCCATAAAACTGTCTTACAATTTTATCATAATTGTGGCGGCCATGGCTGAATATCCATCCATACCCCAACTATTCTTACCGTGCATATAGGCTGAGGAGGGCGCTGACCAGTTTGCAGTTCTAGACCCTTTCTTTCGCACCCTTTAGGTTGCGAAATGTCTGAAAGAGTTTAGCTGAGCTGCATAACATATGCTGCGAGTCTGCAATACTCCAGGCTAAATAAGACAATATGATAATGCTCTCCATAGCGAAAAATATCAACCGGCCCTATTGGGGCTCGAACCCGGTACCTAGGTTTCAAACTTATGGTTATCATCAGCCGGGTGAGTGTACCGAGCTACCAGACCTGATGAATATTTCACTATGGAGTGGGAGATAATTTACTTATTATTATTAATACTCCAGTCTGTCGCGAGAGGGTAAAATATCTGAAAGTGAACATCTTCTACAAATTATTGTTGTTTATAATGCTTTTTGCTGATACCTGTCAGATGATTACTACACCTTAGCCTGTGTGTTTGGGGAGGATGTTGACCAGTCTGCAAAATTCTACAGCATGCTGCTAGGGGGCAAAATGTCTGACCTTCTCCCATTTTATTATTTGTAACTCTTTTGAGGTGATACTACAACATAGCCTTATTTATGGTGTAACGTAGTACATACCTGACAACT
>JAUCBJ010003754.1:0-33114 GCA_032718475.1 Nemertoderma westbladi
CAGTAGGCCTAATAAACTTATAAATAAATACTATGATCTATAATATTACAAGTAACCTTATTAAAATATTGTAGATGGAGGTAGCACTACCATATGTATGCGGTTCGCAGATCGCCGACAACACTGCAATGCAGGCAGTTATTCTTTCTGTTAGCTATGGGCCAGCAAGGAAGAAAGAGGCAGCTGGAGCACCAACTGCCAAAAAACAGCGCACTTCATATCACACGCTGTTGTTCGCCCTGTAAGTTAATAAAATATTTAATAATTAAATTGAATATTGAAATTGAAATTAATACCTTTTTTGAAATAATATGTTACCCACTTAATATACATTTAACAGACGTGAAACACAGGATTCGATTTTCAGGAATTATAAAAATACCATAGCATCATTTAGACTGTTAAATTACAATTTAGTTTGACCAAAATGACCATAAAGTAAAATATATCACGTTTTACTGTAGCTGAACATATATTTTATAAAGATTAAAAGATTTTATAAATACTGAAATATATTAACAATAAATAACATTTGTACCCTAATAATTATAATTATTTTTACACTACTGCACTAACATTAATATTTTTGGAAATTTATTCAGAGATTTAATTAGTGGCGAGACATTTGCCATGTTGGCTGAGCATCCCCATACTACGGCGTTATATTTTCACTCTGCTGGAGTTGGCGTCGGATCGTTCATACGGATAGTAGAACCAACAACCACTGGAAACACGATTGTTAATCTACCGGTGATACCCCAAACAAACACGATTGTTAATCTACCGGTGATTACCACGGACGCGAAGTTGGAGCCGATGAACGACCCGCCGACAATACCCCCAGTATCGAGTCTTCCATCCCTCATAAGCTCATCGAAGGAACTCAAAAGGCTTTTACATGCGACTAGAATCATTGCAGTTACAACGGGTGAGTTTATTGTCATGTTTATTCTTTAATGTCATAACTCAACACACAGTTACTAAAATTAAAAATAATAGTATGTTGTAAATGTATATAACAATGTTCTGAATTTGTAATATAGAATACTAAATACGAAAGCTGTACCTGCAAAATATTCTTGAGAAAAAGCAATCTACATTGAACGCAATCTATAGTTTTTCATTTTTTCAATCTGATATATTTATTATAGTGGTCATTTTGTGGCTAACCCTAAAAGGTATTTTATATATGAAGATATTATAATATATTTTCACACAATATATTTTATATTTACAGATCAACATCGTCCAAGGATGCAGAGGGGCAGTGTGCAGGGGCACCTACTACGGTAGGCCGTGTCCCTGTTTTCGAATAGTGGACCCCGTTTGGGTACTTAAGGTCGATGTCGTGCTTGAGGAAGTATTCGATAATGAGTCACGACGTATCCGCCCTCATTATTTCTGCAGTAATGAGTTTACCTCATTATTCTTCGATAAAGCGCACCTAGAAGTGAGTAATAAATAAATAGGAAATGTACCTTATGTGTAAAGTAAAGCACCAGTGTCTATTGTAACGGAAAACAAGTTGACTTTCAGTGTAATGAAAGAGTCTAGACATATAAAGTATATATCTTTTCTATTCTTCCCTATATTGATTTTACAGAGCGCTCTAATGTTAAAGTTTATTAGATAAAATATATTACTTTACAAATAGAATGTATTGGTCACTCTTTGTGAATAAATAGTTATTAAGATATTATATTATATTATTATTATATTATTTACTATTATAGATAAATAATATTTAACATTATTTATAATATAATACAAAACTACAATACATTTGCTGTATTGAATCATATTAGTATAAACTAAAAAACTAACTATATGGCACTCACATGTTTGACATTTTAGAATGTATTTTTGGATAAAAGTTATCATAATTACAAAAACTAACAGCAAAAATTAGAACTCAAGCTTTTGAATTATATTAATTAATTGAATTACTACATACAGTATGTTGAATTGTAATATTTATAGAATAACAAAAATACTTGTAAAATGCATGGGAAAGAATATCCAAATTTTTTTATGTTTCAATTACACCTTTTATATAATCATGTAGGCAAAGACGAATCGCATCCCAGGGGGCGCTGCCCGGGCCCACGTTGTTGGTGAACTCGACCGGTACGGAGATCGTGGGTGGAATGTGTTCGGGTGGGCGAAGTCGGCCACTAACGTGGAAGGGATGGTGATGGCTGCCCGTGTACATATTATCAGAATAGTGCCAACCGATCGGGAGCTCGTGTTCAGAAAATATGTCGACCAGGACGCTCCTCACCACGTCGCCCCGGGTCAGGGTGCTCCACTCAACGTCGCCCAGGGTCAGGGTGCTCCTCACCACGTCGCCCAGGGTCAGGGTGCTCCTCTCAACGTCGCTCAGTGTCAGGGTGCTCCACTCAACGTCGCTCAGTGTCAGGGTGCTCCACTCAACGTCGCTCAGGGTCTGGGTGCTCCTCTCAACGTCGCTCAGTGTCAGGGTGCTCCACTCAACGTCGCTCAGGGTCAGGGTGCTCCCCACCACGTCGCCCCAGGTCAGGGTGCTCCACTCAACGTCGCTCAGGGTCAGGGTGCTCCACTCAACGTCGCTCAGTGTCAGGGTGCTCCACTCAACGTCGCTCAGGGTCTGGGTGCTCCCCACCACGTCGCTCAGGGTCAGGGTGCTCCACTCAACGTCGCTCAGTGTCAGGGTGCTCCACTCAACGTCGCTCAGTGTCAGGGTGCTCCACTCAACGTCGCTCAGGGTCTGGGTGCTCCCCACCACGTCGCTCAGGGTCAGGGTGCTCCACTCAACGTCGCTCAGTGTCAGGGTGCTCCACTCAACGTCGCTCAGGGTCTGGGTGCTCCCCACCACGTCGCCCAGAATCATGGTGCTCCACTCAACGTCGCTCAGTGTCAGGGTGCTCCACTCAACGTCGCCCAGGGTCAGGGTGCTCATCACCACGTCGCCCAGGGTCAGGGTGCTCCTCTCAACGTCGCTCAGTGTCAGGGTGCTCCACTCAACGTCGCTCAGTGTCAGGGTGCTCCACTCAACGTCGCTCAGGGTCTGGGTGCTCCTCTCAACGTCGCTCAGTGTCAGGGTGCTCCACTCAACGTCGCCCAGAGTCAGGGTGCTCCACTCAACGTCGCTCAGTGTCAGGGTGCTCCACTCAACGTCGCTCAGGGTCTGGGTGCTCCCCACCACGTCGCCCAGAGTCATGGTGCTCCACTCAACGTCGCTCAGTGTCAGGGTGCTCCACTCAACGTCGCTCAGGGTCTGGGTGCTCCTCACCACGTCGCTCAGGGTCTGGGTGCTCCCCACCACGTCGCTCAGGGTCAGGGTGCTCCACTCAACGTCGCTCAGGGTCAGGGTGCTCCACTCAACGTCGCCCAGGGTCAGGGTGCTCCACTCAACGTCGCTCAGTGTCAGGGTGCTCCACTCAACATCGCTCAGGGTCAGGGTGCTCCCCACCACGTCGCCCAGAGTCAGGGTGCTCCACTCAACGTCACTCAGTGTCAGGGTGCTCCATTCAACGTCGCTCAGGGTCATGGTGCTCCCCACCACGTCGCCCAGAGTCAGGGTGCTCCACTCAACGTCGCCCAGGGTCAGGGTGCTCCACTCAACGTCGCTCAGGGTCAGGGTGCTCCCCACCACGTCGCCCCGGGTCAGGGTGCTCCACTCAACGTCACCCAGGGTCAGGGTGCTCCACTCAACGTCGCTCAGGATAAGGGTGCTCCACTCAACGTCGCCTAGGGTCAGGGTGCTTCCCACCACGTCGCCCCGGGTCAGGGTGCTCCACTCAACGTCACCCAGGGTCAGGGTGCTCCACTCAACGTCGCTCAGGATCAGGGTGCTCCACTCAACGTCGCCTAGGGTCAGGGTGCTCCCCACCACGTCGCCCCGGGTCAGGGTGCTCCACTCAACGTCGCTCAGGGTCAGGGTGCTCCCCACCACGTCGCCCAGGGTCAGGGTGCTCCACTCAACGTCGCCTAGGGTCAGGGTGCTCCCCACCACGTCGCCCAGGGTCAGGGTGCTCCACTCAACGTCGCTCAGGGTCTGGGTGCTCCCCACCACGTCGCTCAGGGTCAGGGTGCTCCACTCAACACCGCTCAGGGTCAGGGTGCTCCACTCAACGTCGCTCAGGGTCAGGGTGCTCCACTCAACGTCGCTCAGGGTCACGGTGCTCCACTCAACGTCGCTCAGGGTCAGGGTGCTCCCCACCACGTCGCTCCGGGTCAGGGTGCTCCCCACCACGTCGCCCCGGGTCAGGGTGCTCCACTCAACGTCGCTCAGGGTCAGGGTGCTCCCCACCACGTCGCCCCGGGTCAGGGTGTTCCACTCAACGTCGCTCAGGGTCAGGGTGCTCCACTCAACGTCGCTCAGGGTCAGGGTGCTCCCCACCACGTCGCCCCGGGTCAGGGTGTTCCACTCAACGTCGCTCAGGGTCAGGGTGCTCCACTCAACGTCGCTCAGGGTCAGGGTGCTCCCCACCACGTCGCCCCAGGTCAGGGTGCTCCACTCAACGTCGCTCAGGGTCAGGGTGCTCCACTCAACGTCGCTCAGGGTCAGGGTGCTCCACTCAACGTCGCCCAGGGTTAGGGTGCTCCATTCAACGTCGCTCAGAGTCAGGGTGCTCCACTCAACGTCGCCCACGGTTAGGGTGCTCCACTCAACGTCGCCCAGTGTCAGGGTGCTCCACTCAACGTCGCTCTGGGTCAGGGTGCACACCGCAAGATCGCCCAGGGCGCTCCCCAAAATGCAGCCCGCGCCCGCAATGTTCCCCGTGAGGGTCCCACGCATTGACCGCGTGACGCATTCAGATCGCCGCTATCGACATTGAGTACTGTATATATACATAATTATTACCGGTAGTATTGTTTAATATGGATTATATAATGAATATATAATAATTATTACTGACCCGTTTTCAATTAAAATCTAGTTTATCATCAAAGTATGTAGGGAGGGGGGGGGGGGTGGGGGGTGGGATATCTTCACTCATAATATGACGTACAACATTGTCAGTCTTCAAACAACACCAGTTTGTTTTCGTTTGTTGTGGAGGTAATCCTTGTTAGAGCGTTGTTTCAACATGAATTATGTGACCGAGTTAAGAGACACATATCCAGCACAATCATATTCATATAGCATCTGCAATGCAATAGAATACATGAAAAGTCAAATAACAACTCCTACTCCAATACTGGTCCAGTATAAAACAGTCAGTGTATAACATCAGGCAAAAAACCTCAATTATTGTGATATCAGTTTTGAGTTAAATCTGATTCCATGAGTCGTGATCGTTATATATCGATTCTCCGGTTTATTCCATTTTCGAACCCAAACAATGTAGATCCTGAGGACAGGGAAACAAGAATCCACGGTATTACAGAATTAGTAAGTGATATCTGTAAACAGTATACACCAGGTCGAAATTTATCCCTTGATGGAGCATTACTACTTTTCAAAGGTCGGCTCGGATTCGAAGTATTTATTCGCACGAAACGTTCCCGCTTTGGGATCAAACTATTTATTCTTTGTGACTCTAATGGGTATTTGGTTGTTGCAAGGGTGTATTTTGGGAAGAATGCCACAATACCCCAGATATTGGCAACACCACTGAGCCTTCACATAGCGAGAACATAGTCGCTTTGTTACTTGATAAATCCGATTTATTGAAGAAAGGATACATTGTCCACATAGATAACTGGTATACTAGCACTCGCCTGGCGACGTTTTTTGACAATACAACTGGTGTGAGAGGAACGATTAATGTAACTAGAGGAATTCCAGACGAATTAAAACACCTCAAACAGAAGGGTACTAGTTCGAAGTTTATGCGAAATGAAAGTAAAACAATCTTAGCTGTCAAATTTACTGATAAATGAGATGTATATTTGTTGTCAACTGTGGAAGATGCCAAAGAGGTTGAGAAGAACCGATTTGTACCACCATGGACAAATCGGTTCTTCTCAACCTCTTTGGCATCTTCCACAGTTGACAACAAATATACATCTCATTTATCAGTAAATTTGACAGCTAAGATTGTTTTACTTTCATTTCGCATAAACTTCGAACTAGTACCCTTCTGTTTGAGGTGTTTTAATTCGTCTGGAATTCCTCTAGTTACATTAATCGTTCCTCTCACACCAGTTGTATTGTCAAAAAACGTCGCCAGGCGAGTGCTAGTATACCAGTTATCTATGTGGACAATTTTTGCATTTTGTAAACCAACCCCGATTGACATGTATAACAAATTCATGGGAGGCGTTGACTTGCAGGACCAACTTATAAAAATGTACAATCCTGTACGGAAGAGCCATTCGTGGTATAAAAAGATTGGATTTAATCTGGTTATGCGTTTGGTTATAAATGCTTATGTCATTCATAAGCGCGAGAAGAATAAGAAGGCAAATCTCCTAACTTTCCTAACAAACGCAATTATTTGGCTGACTCAAATGAAATGTGATAACCCCCGTAAGTGGCAACGTGGCTTCTACTGTACGAAAGTGACAGTTGTGATTTTGTAGTTCCAGGCCCAGGGGCCTTTGTCCACCACTCCCTCACACTAATTCCACCAACACCGAAGGTTCGCAAACCAAGAAACCGTTGCTGATTGTGTTACTCTGATGGGTGCAAAGAAAAACTGTCACGATATTATTGCCCGCAATGCCCCTCTAAGCCATCTCTATGTCTGTATTGTGAGACTCCGTGGCACAAGAACATAAAACAATAGGTATCTGTTCACTATAATACTAATGTAATATCAATCAATCAATCATTTAATATATTTTTAACTATATTAGTCATTTTTTTATTCGATAATTTTGACAGACAGACTGACCGACAGACAGTAAACCGTCAGGGTATATTCAACCAAACTTGAGAATTGACTTCAGAAATGCAATCAGCGTCCAGAAAACCCCCACGGCGAACGTTTTAGCTGCGTGGTAGAATTTTTTAATTTTGACAGACAAATTGACCGACAGACAGACAAAACAGTAAACCGACAGAGTATATTTAACCAAACATGGGAATTGATTTCAGATATGAATCAGCGTCCAGACAAACACCCATGGCGAACTTTTTAGCTGCGTGGTAGAATTTTTTAATTTTGACATTAATATACACCAAACATAATGTACTGTATATAGGTAATGTCCAACACAACATATAGGATTATAGGATTACCCATAAAGCTTTGCAGCTTATTTCCATGGGGGTCCTTAATGTTACTTGGTTACAAATACAGTACAATATGAAAAATATGAAAATGGGCAATTGGGCTATAACTTTTACTGTCTTTTTTCATATCAATAACACTATTAGTAATGGTGGGGTCTATAAAACATTAAATGCCCTAAGGAAGGTTGGGGGGGGGGGGGGGTTGGTGGGCGCAATTCATCCTCATTAATTACAATTTTTCTAATTCTTCATAATATTTTAATAAAAATACATCCCTTAAAATCAAATCATTACTACTTATGATACATTAATAAATTGTTGATTAACACAGAACCACCATTCCTCTAATCCAAATATATTGTAGTATAATACAGTATAATTGTAAGGCTTTATACCTACAATATACTGCTCCATACAAATAGCCTAAGAGAGCGGCATTACCGGTAGCAATTTCCGCGGACATAAAAAGATAAAATCAGCGGACATAATGAGTAAATTCAATGGAAAAAAAATTATTGTGGATCTAAAGCACTGTATCCTAGTGGACCAACGAATCCTTTGACAATCAGTGAATAACTACTCCCACAGCCCACCACTCCCCCACCCCATCTCTCTCTCACAAACTCAGCTGTCCTACCAAACTAATGTGTTCTATATTATCTCCCTATAGAACCTGTTGTATTACATCTAACCAATATTAGTTAACTTCTCTACCTTTATGAAGGGCCTATGAATTTCGATGGTTACACTAAATAATTCCACTCTGCTACTAATGACTCACCATCAGATGTCTTTTCCAGCGGCCTTCATTGATTGGCTAAACTCTTGGCTATCATTTGGTTACATGTTATGCAATATATACAACAATATTCTGTACATTATTACTGTTCTGGGTTTGGGTATTGCGTTATTTTATATATATAGCTAATGGTCTGAATGTAGATCAATCGCACGATCGGACCACTTTTCTTCATATTTGTTTTTAAGACTAAGGCAGGTACAAATGTAGCATACTGTAACCCGTATTTATATTAATTAATTGCTTTGATTTTAGGTGTAAGTGTAAGTACTTTGTAAACATAGGCCTGTCTACCTGTAGCTTCTATGCTATATCAGTTCAGTACATAGTAGGCCAATACTTAGGCTGTTAGGCCACCAGTATTGGTTATGTGGTTTGGAAGCAGTGGAATTGTGCACTGGAAAGCACCCATGGTACTTTAAATTAATCTAATTAATCTAATGTAATCTAATTATTAATTAATCATAATAATTAATTTATCTAATCTAAAGCCCCGGTTTCCATGATTTAACATAGCTACAGTACTATAGCTATAGTACTATATACTAATACTTATATATACTATAGCTAAATTGCAAGTAATGCTAGCTGTAGTAATACTACAGCTGCAATAGTACTATACTAATTAATACTACAATAGTAATACTAACAGTTGGCCGTGTCTCACAGCTACCTCCTACTGTATTTCAGATACTCTCATCCCGGTTTCACAACACTACTGCCGCTAAATGTGGAATGCCACAGTACTGGTTCTGCTACTGCAGTACCTACAAAATATATATATATATAATTAAATCAATTTATCAAGAGATTAAATAATATTTTTATAATCTGAGGCGAATCGGAGCAGCACTTAGGCTGCTTAGCGATAGTCCAGGCATTATTTAAAAAAAAATGGAAAGAAAAACCAATACGAAAAAAAAGGCAATTAAAAACTGGTATTGAATAAAAAGATAATAAAAACCAGTAAGAAAAAACGGCAAGTAAAGTAAAGTAAAAACTGATATATTGCACAACCACATGATACCCCCTTGGTTTGGCCGCTGGTTCCTATTGCTACTTCGACCTTTCTATCTAAACCATGTACCGGTACTTCACACATTCATTTAAGTCTCTTTGGGTTGTGAACTCATAACTCAGTTCTACCCAGTAGTTACTGGTATGATTCATAACTCGTATCTTGTAGTTTAATTAGTTTAATTTAATTAGTTAGTTTAATTTTAATAGCGCTCATAGTACTTTCACACCTCACATACTGTACTGATGTTACTCTTATTCCACTGTGCCACTGTTTTAGTAGCATTCTTACTACATGTAGGCCTTCAATCACTTAATTACTTAAATTTACTGTGCAAATATTCAATTATAATTAAATTAAAATCGTATTCATACCTTAAAATAATTGTGAAGTCATTTTCACATATATTCGTATGATAAATACAATGCAATTATACGAATTCAGTTCATATAGGTATCAAGTATAATTGCTTTACTTTCAGTTACTTTTACACATTTCATAAAGGTAAGAGTATAATTGCAGTAATTCAAGGTACTTTTTTACTCAGTTCATAAAGGTGTCAAATATAATTGCTCTACTCCAGTTAATTTTATTCAGTTCATAAAGGTTTAGAAGTATAATTGCACAATTTCAATTTACTTTTATTTCCAATAACTTCCTGAATGTTTGATACATCTGATGCAGAAAACAATATTTGTTTTTGTCAAGGATTTGCAGAAATCGTCTGTCTTAGAGGAACAAAATAACGTAACTCATTAAAATCGTAACTCTTTCAATCTCTGACTAAATTATACCAAACTTGTAATCTTGTAAACTTGTAAACATTTAATCTTGTCTATCGGCTAAAATAAACACAATTTGCTAAAATTTCCCCTATAATGTTTTTTTTCCTATAGAGCAATCTTATACATTGACAAGACTTATAAAATAATTGATGTTGAATAATTATTATTAAGATTAAAATATATTATTACGACCCTCCAACCGGTCGCTTCCCACTCCCAGACAGTCACCGACCCACCCCTATAGGTTCATGAGGCAATGCGGTTCCTGTCCGTAGAAACTGCGACTCTGAAGTAAGTGATAGAATCTCCGGATCGCGATAGATATTCCTTTTTGTAGAGAGTTGATGAGTTTATGATACAGGGGAGGTTGTTGTAAAACACAAAGACAACCTCATCGGTTCTGGTTGACTTAGAATGGACAGTTCTTCAGTATTACTCTAATATAAAATGTTTATACAGTATAAAGGGTTTGCTTTCAGAAACTGGGGAATACCAGTCACTCTGTCCACTGGAAAACTTAAATATGGCTACTGCAAGCTATAATCTAAATAAGTTAATTATAAATTGCATTTGCATACCTGCCCACTGCCTGAAACCAAACTGTTGTGTTGGAGACACACTCGTTATATGCAACTTCGGTGGCTCAAAGACCCATTTCATCCACCGTCGAAGTCGACGACTTGGACCAGCCACAGATATCCCAACCTCCCCCGTAGCGAGCGACCTCCGCTTGAACATGAGCACGAAGCTCCTCATTGCTAATCCTCTGATCAATACACTATATTGGAAGGAAGTTTAATAATATAATTATACGAAGTTCTACTATTTAATATTGTTACTATTACTACTATAAGTAAGCATCCAACTCATCTTAGAAGGACATAGAAGTTAGGAAAGTAAAGGCTTGGGTAGCTCTATCAAAAATGGATACCATCTGGAAATCAGATCTCTCCAGGCACCTGAAGACTAAGTTCTTTCGAGCCACAGTGGAAAGTGTATTTTTATACGGGGGTGAGACCTGGACAGGACACTGACTAAATCACTTGAACAACGAATTGATGGTTGCTACACAAGACTACTAAGGGCAGCCCTAAACATCAGCTGGAGACAACACATGACAAACGCCGAACTTTATGGTACAATACCACCTGTATCAACCACCCTCCGTGAACGCAGATTAAGATTCAGTGGCCACTGCTGGCGAAGTAAAGACGAGGTCATACCAGATCTACTTCTCTGGCAACAAACTCATGGAAAGCGTAGTCGTGGGCGACTGGCCATAACATATATAGATCAACTTAAAAGGGATACTGAACTTGGGAGAAACGAAATTGCGACAACTATGGAGAATCGGGAAGCCTGGAAGGATCTCATTTCCACTGTCCGAGTTCGCTCGACCTAGTAGTAGTAGTAGTATTATGGTAATTAAAATATTCAGCATTAGGCGTCCTACTAACAGCCTCATTTAATATAAAAACATTAATTGGACATTCTTAAAAAATTTTATCATAAGTGAATTATCATGAAGTAGGCCTACTTTTTACAAATACGAAAAATTACGTGGTAGTCAACTCAACTCGCAAAGTATTACTGAACCTTTATTCCATTTGTCTATACATACAGTTGATCTAGGAAACATTACATATCAATGCTAAAATACCAATGCCTTTTAAATATATTCATAAACTAATTACTAACGTTCAAGTACTCTCCTTCTATGAACAACAGTGTGAATGAGTTCGAATTGAAGGGCTCCTGTCGCAAAGGCAACCCCTTCTCGTTGACAGCCTGTGGAATATTAATAGCTGTCGATATTACCCACCTCCTTTCCTTTGAAATTGTTGTGGAATAACAGGGACACGTATGGAACAAACCATACGTGCCCTGACACATCACCCCAGTACAAACTGAGGTTAGGCGAATCTCCAATTAAAAATAGTAACAGCACTGTCTGTAGTCTGTAGTCGCACTGTCTTCAGTCCATCTTATCCTTATCGGCCACATCTGTGGCTGCCATTTCTTCGCCATTCAGTGCTTCCTCGCCATTCGGCACTTCCTTGCCGTTCGGCACTTCCTCACCGTTCGGCGCTCCCGCGACGTTGCCAGGTGCCGCGCTGTTTGTCTGTCCCGGGCCGTGACGAGGTGCCGCGCTGTATGTCGCTCTCTCGACACGTCTGTAAGCTCTCCCACCGCGTCCTCGTCGACGGCCCTGTCCGCGGCCCCGTCCACCCCCGAACTCTCTTCTCGGTGGCTCCTCAGCTGCGTGCCTCAGTCCTTAGTTGCTTCAGCAAAGTGATTTTGGGTTATCGCTACCCGGCAATGACTGATATTTATTGCGCTTTATTTGTCAGCCATAATAATAATCCACTGTATACTTGTTTTAACACTCTTTTAATTTTGTTTTAACACTCTTTTAATTTTATATAAAGTTAGTTAATTTTTTTAGAAAATACTTTAATTAATATCTATAATTACTTCAAAAGCCTACTTATTACTAAAAAATGTTTGCTTTAACGATTTCATAGTGTTTTTTTTGTTTTTATTTGATTTAATTTTTTTTATTTGATTTTTATTTTTATTTGATTTAATTTTTGTTTTGATTATTGTTGTTTTTGGTTTTAATAAACTTAACTTCTTAATAACTTCAATAATAATCCACCAATTATATACAGTAATAGATAAGAAATTATGAGCTGGCCAGGACCAGCAACAACCTCATTCCTGAAAGAGGTCGGCAGGAAGATTCGACAAGCAACACAGGAACCCCGGTCTCATCGATTCCTGCTGCAAAGACTCCTGATAGCCATCCTAATCGGCAACTCGGCCTCGATCCTAGGAACTGTAGACTCCACTAACAATAGCGGCCTCTTCGACATACTTGAAGAACATTAATAATTATTAAACACAAATACAAAACATTTAATTTAATTTGATTATAATATAATTTAATAAAAATGAAACTTTATGACGTACAATATAACTACATAATTTATACCACATATTAAGGATAGGTGTAGAGAACATCCACCATTGGAAATCCTCCAACATATTCCCCTCCCGACTCGAATCCCGAAATGGAAGTAGATATGTTCAACGTTGATGAGGTCAATGACGAGGACATTGTAGCTACATTTGAACAAAAGTGAGTGGTTGGCCCTACATTATTCGCAATTAGATATTCTGGAATGTTTTGGATTAAAATTAATTGTTTTGGCATAACCTATATTGTTAACATTGTTCATGCAATATTTTTTTACTAGCTATTGATATAATGTACATAATCTACATAAATTTAAATTTAAAACAAAAGATATTGAAAATTAAATCTAAAATAACCTGTTACTTCGAGTCTGATAGCGATAGTGAATTTTATTTATCATTTTTGAATAGGTTTAATTATTGTTTTCAACTATAATACATATGCCTAAATTTAAACTGCCTTGGTCCATGTGGCGATTGAACCTACGACCTCCGTGAGATGTGAATTCAATGCAACCACTAACTACACCATAGTGGAGTGGGACTATGCAACCACACATCATGGTGGGACTATGCAAGAACTACACCATGGTGCATGGTGGGACTATGCAAGACCATGGTGCATGGTGGGACTATGCAAGAACTACACCATGGTGCATGGTGGGACTATGCAAGAACTACACCATGGTGGGACTATGTAAGAACTACACCATGGTGGGACTATGCAACCACTACACCTTGGTGGGACTATGCAAGAACTACACCATGGTGGGACTATGCAAGAACTACACCGTGGGACTATGCAAATACTGTACTACACGACTACACCATGGTGGGACTATGCAAATACTACACGTCTACACCATGGTGGGACTATTATGCAAGAACTACACCATGGTGGGACTATAGAAGAACTACACCATGGTGGGACTAGTCCAGTTGACTTCCGCACAGTTGTCCTTCTGTTTATCCTAATTTATGTTTAGTTTAGTCTAGTTATTCTATGTTTACTTTTTATATTTTCATGACTAGGATTCGAACCCTGGTTTAACTTATTTTGTGTTGGTTTTATAATGGTCGCGAGTAGGGATTGAACCTGTGACCTTCTGTTTATTTTCCATAAAACGGGATACGAGTAGGGGTCGAACCTGTGACCATCTGTTTATCCTATTTTATGTTTAGTTTAGGTACTCTAGTTATTCTATGTTTAACTTATTTTGTGTTGGTTTTATATTGGTCGCGAGTAGGGATTGAACCCGTGACCATCTGTTTATCCTATTTTGTGTTTACTTTTTATATTTTCCATAAAACGGGATACGAGAAGGGGTCGAACATGTGACCTTCTGTTTATCCTATTTTATGTTTAGTTTAGTTATTCTATGTTTACTTTTTATATTTTCCATAAAACGGATACGAGTAGGGGTCGAACCTGTGATTACTGGTTTAACTTATTTACTTATTTAACTTATTTTAACTTATTGTGACTATCGCTAAGCAGCCTACTAAGTGCTGCTCCGATTCGCCTCAGATTATAGAAATATTATTTTATCTCTTGATTGATATAATTATATATATATATAGATTTTGTAGGTACTGCAGTAGCAGAAACAGTACTGTGGCATTCCACATTTAATTTAAAGTACCACAAGACCACGGTGGGTGGTTGGGTGCTTTCCAGTGCACAATTCCACTGCTTCCAAACCACATAACCAATACTGGTGGCCTAACAGCCTAAGTATTGGCCTACTATGTACTGAACTGATATAGCATAGAAGCTACAGGTAGACAGGCCTATGTTTACAAAGTACTTATGCTTACACCTAAAATCAAAGCAATTAATTAATATAAATACGGGTTACAGTATGCTACATTTGTACCTGCCTTACTGCCTTAGGCTTAAAAACAAATATGAATAAAAGTGGTCTGATCGTGCGATTGATCTACATTCAGACATCATTAGCTCAATAGGCCCTATAAAATAACGCAATACTGCAATCTCCAAACCCCAGAACATGTAATAATGTACAGAATATTGCTGTTGGTTTGCTTATAGGCAGTGCAGGCATAAAGGTGTAACCAAATGATAGCCAAGAGTTTAGCCAATCAATGAAGGCTGCTGGAAAAGCTATCTGCTGGTGAGTCGTTAGAGTCAGAGTGGAATTATTTGGTGTAACCATAGAAATTCATAGGCCATTCATGATGGTAGAGAAGTTAACTAATATTGGTTAGATGTAATACACCAGGTTCTATAGGAAGATGTATAGAACACATTAGTTTGGTAGGACAGCTGAGTTTGTGAGAGAGAGATGGGGGTGGTGGAGTGGTGGGCTGTGGGAGTAGTTATTCACTGATTGTCAAAGGATTCGCTGGTCCACTAGGATACAGTGCTTTAGATCCACAATAATTTTTTTGTCCGTTGAATTTACTCATTATGTCCGCTGATGTTATCTTTTTATGTCTGCGGGAATTGCTACCGGTAATGCCGCTCTCTTAGGCTATTTGTATGGAGAAGTATATTGTAGGTATAAAGCCTTACAATTATACTGTATTATACTACAATATATTTGGATTAGAGGAATGGTGGTTCTGTGTTAATCAACAATTTATTAATGTATCATAAGTTGTAATGATTTGATTTTAAGGGATGTATTTTTATTAAAATTATTATGAAGAATTAGAAAAATTGTAATTAATGAGGATGAATTGCGCCCACCACCCCCCCCCCCCCCCCCCCCCCCCCCCCAACCTTCCTTAGGGCATTTAATGTTTTATAGACCCCACCATTACTAATAGTGTTATTGATATGAAAAAAGACAGTAAAAGTTATAGCCCAATTGCCCATTTTCATATTTTTCATATTGTACTGTATTTGTAACCAAGTAACATTAAGGACCCCCTTGGAAATAAGCTGCAAAGCTTTATGGGTAATCCTATATGTTGTGTTGGACATTACCTACAGTCGGGGTCTCAAAGTGCATCTGTTCTTTGAGATTTTCTCAAAGTTTTTCTAAAAGTGTCTAAAAGTCATTACATTACTCCCAATGGCCGCTTTGAATTCTTGTAGACACTTTTAGTTGGGAATCTCAAAGTGATTTCCTGCTTTTAGGCACTTTGAATTCTTTGAATTCTTTGAGAAATGTCACTTTGAGGTAGTTTGTCGGCACTTTTAATTCTTTGAGAAAATAAACTCCGAGGCATTCCTGATTGACAGCTCGTGGTAAGTTAACTGAGAGGCAGAGGCATTCTCGGGGATCAATATTATGCGGGCAACAAAGTGATACTTGTGTGTTGGCCAGTTGTTGCATAGAAGCTATATTCCCATTAATTTATCAAATTGAGGTTCCTGAGGTCATTACAGGATGGGTTTTCGGTCGCAAGTACAAATTGAATTTACGGCACCCTAAAGTCTTTCTAAAAAACATTCATTCAAATAATACATGAAACATAATTTGTGAAAAAAGATTAATGCTTGACAAGATTGATTATTTTAATAACATAATACAATATCAGATTAACAATTAATATAAGAGAAACTCCTCTGTAGTTTCTCTGTGTATGTATACGCAGTTTCATTATAATGACCTAAAGAAGCCCTGTTGGGAGAAAGCTTGTAATAACATTTGTTATTCATTTCATTAGTCACCTCAGGTCAAACCGTACTACCTTTACTGTTTAATTAATATGATACCTATGTTGACGAGAGCGTGAGAATTCCTTCTTAAAAACTAAGAAAGACTTTCGACTTTCAAGTACGATAGAACAGCTACACTCTTGTGTTGTTTTAGCTTTATAGAGATATTAAAATATCCCCTGCCGCTGGCGTTTATATTTGAGCATATTTTAAATGTTTGCCTCATATTCAATTGATGTGTACCGCCTTCTGGCAAAGCGGCACCCAGTTTAAACTATCAATCACAGCTAGTGAGTAGCGACCCACGTTCGGCGACCTTCAAACAAACAGGTGCAGAGTCGGAAAGAACTGTCACATGCTTTGCTTGGCTTGTGGTACCATTTGATTACATAATAGATTTTGGCAGACTGGGCGGTCGCTCTGACCATATGCATTGCGCACCAACAATGCCTAAAACATCTATGGGAACAGCCAATTAGTGCGCTTGAATCATTTATCTTTATTCCTGCCTCTATCGTTATTCTTTACTTTGTATAACACAATTTATAGTGCGGCAAAGTATGGCTGGTTGACCATTGAAATACATTGGTAAAGGTATTCGGTAACACTAAAGGTAACACTACAGACTATTTGATTACACTGGCCTAATTTAAATGTGGCATGCCTTTTATACTGTATTACTATTTCATATTATTAGTTATCACCTGTCTAGCGCCATTTACCCAATGGAAATAGAGTTGCCAATGAAATGTTATTATTTAAAATGGGAGGTATGGTAGATAGAGGGAGGTAGATAGGGAGGTAATCCTACTGACAGCCTTCAAGCAATAACCACATTTACCAGTAGGCTACCACAAGAACTGTTAAGGTAATATTACAGCAAGTGTTTCAGTGTACAATGTAAATTGCTAGGTACAGTTGCTGAGACGAAATTCAATATGTAGTTACAAAGAAACAGTAGCCATAATTACCATATATGGTATTATTAGATTGGGTGACTAATCCTCACATGTACCCCGTAACCACCCACGCTGATTTAACAACTGTCTCCACCATCAATATGGTTTACAATTTTCTATATAAACGGAACGCTGTTTAATATTAAATCATCACTTCACCCATTTATCTTCACCCACTACTTTGCTCTATTCAGTCTATATTATGCCAAGACCGGTCCAAGCTATTAGTACTGTCGATCATGTGAGATGTGGCAGGACGGAATCATTGGGGGAAATGTTGTAGGTGCCATCTCCATATGTTAGGTGGTGGGGGGGGGGGGGAGTATTGTGGTTTTTGTGTCCGTTCGATGAAGTCAAAATTCGGAGGGCAGACCAAAGTTAGGAAGATAGCGAGGCCCAGGAAGGAACCAGTTCAAGGAGATGGAAATTTTTGTTGGCAAACTGTGAGTGGAATGGAATGTTAGGAAGGGTGTAGTAACTAAGGATCACCAGGAGCAAGTTCAGCCATGTTAGAGCTTGAGATCTAAGGATGGGGGGAACCAAAGGGAAGAGGATATGGAGATCTCAGTGTTAGAATTGGGTAGCAGGTCTGTGTCCAAAGCTATTGGTGTGTCAGGGTCTGGGCGTAGTATGTGTGTGAAGAACCGCTATAAGGATTGTAAGCATTTTATGGGTAAGAGGTTTTTGTGTTGCAAGAAATGTGAAAAGCAGAATATTTCTCATAGTGACTTTATTGAATCAGGATCAGATATATCGATATATAAGATCAGTGTATTGGAATCGTTTCCAGATTTGCCGATTTCTAGCCAGTGTAGAGTTGAAGTGATGGATATACGGAATAAAGAGAAATGGGACAAGGTTGTTGTAAAATCAAGGGTTACATCAGATAGGGTGTCTGGAATATCTGAAGGTAATGGGAGCAGTACTGGAGGTACTGTAGTAAGAAACGTGACAGATGTGTTGTATGTGGGAAATTTGCGGGTCAGGTCAGGTATTCTAGGTCATTGATCAAGAAAACTTACCACCTCCATGCAGCATAAAGGAGGTGCCACCTATAGCTGCATAGACCCTCTTACTAGGACAAATAGAATGTTTGGCTTTGAAACGCATAGCCCAATGTGGAAATATACCAAACCTTAACCTCACTCATGAATTATCAAATAACCACATTTCATTTAAGTACAGGATGCAATGGCTATCTGACACGAATTTAAAAAGCCTGACGGATTTATAACCATGACGTGCAACACCAACTGGCCAGAACTCCAACAGTCGCTTTTTGAAGGAGTGGTGCTGAAGATCGTCCTGACCTGGTCGCCCATGTCTTCAGAATGAAACTCAAACAACTCATTGATGAAATGTGGGATAAGAAAATATTAGGGAGGCTGAATGCCCGCATTCATATTGTTGAGTTTTAGAAACGTGGTCTACCCCATGCCCACATTCATGTTGTTGAGTTTCAGGAACGTGGTCTACCCCATGCCCACATTCTGAGTATCCTTCATCCAGAAGATCGATTTACGTGTTCCGATCACGATGATGCAGTGATTTCTGCTGAGTTGCGGCCTGATCCATTCATTCTGCCCCCTGGACCTCAATGCGAACAAGCTCAGATCCTTCTGGTCAAAGTTTTAAACTGCATGGTGCATTCATGTGGCCCTGCATGCAAACAACCGAATGGCACCTGCAAGAAAGGATTCCCTAAGGCCTTATGTGAGGCCACCAAATGGGAAGATGACGCATTCTACCCCGGATAGCATCGGTATCAAGGAAGGAGTGTTGAACACAAGGGGAAAACTGTTGACAACCACTGGGTTGTCCCATATTCGCCATACCTCCTTTTAAAGTTTGATTGTCATATCAACTTTGAGATATGTATTTCCCCCGTACTGTCAAATACCTATTCATGTATATTCACAAAGGGGGCGATCAGCTCATGCTTGATGCCATGGATGTCAATGTGTTCACCAGCTACCAGAATATGCATTACATCAGCGCCCCGGAGGCTGCATGGCGCAAGGCTTCAAAATCACGCAGCAGATTCCCCCGTTCAGGCTCTCCGAATTTATCTGGAGAATGATCACATGGTAATATTATGCCAGGAGGCTGATCTTCAAAATGTTATTTCAGAGAAGTCGCACAACACTGAATTAACAGCCTTCTTTAACTATAACGCCACCAATCCTGGGACTGATGTTTCCTACGTAGATTTTCCAAAAAAAATTTACGTTTAACCACTCTATGAAGAAGTGGCACAAACGTAAGCGCGGTTTCAAAGTCAGGCGTGTTCATACTGTCCATCCTTTGTCAGGTTATGAATTTTACCTGCGACTGTTACTCCATCAGAACCATTGCAAGGGGAAAACCAGCTTTCAGGTCAACTGGGAAACATATCAAGGCATAGGAGTCTGTGTCATTTAAATATGCTATACATTGGAACTAAAAAGTAAGTGTTGCTTATTTCTTTTTAAAATTTACTTATTAGAATATTCATTACATTTTTGTACCATTATGTACGGTAGGTATCTACTATCTAGGCACTCTTTCGTTCTTTATCTGCAATTTTATAATTTTTATTTTTACATTTTTGTATTAAAATAATGTTGCTGGCAGGTAAATGACGAAAAACGTCAATAATAATTTGTTAAACGTTTTTAGTGGGTAAAATAAAAAAGTAAGTGGGAAGGTGGGTTTAGATACATGCAGTAATGTATATGGGTGGAGAGTGGGTTTATAGATAATGCAGTAATGTACAGTATATAGGTGGAGGGTGGGTTTAGATACATGCTGTAATGTATATGGGTGGAGGGTGGGTTTATAGATAATGCAGTAATGTACAGTATATAGGTGGAGGGTGGGTTTAGATACATGGTGTAATGTATATGGGTGGAGGGTGGGTTTATAGATAATGCAGTAATGTACAGTATATAGGTGGAGGGTGGGTTTAGATACATGCTGTAATGTATATGGGTGGAGGGTGGGTTTATAGATAATGCAGTAATGTACAGTATATAGGTGGAGGGTGGGTTTAGATATATGCTGTAATGTATATGGGTTGAGGGTGGGTTTATAGATAATGCAGTAATGTACAGTATATAGGTGGAGGGTGGGTTTAGATACATGCTGTAATGTATATGGGTGGAAGGTGGGTTTATAGATAATGCAGTAATGTACAGTATATAGGTGGAGGGTGGGTTTAGATACATGCTGTAATGTATATGGGTGGAGGGTGGGTTTATAGATAATGCAGTAATGTACAGTATATAGGTGGAGGGTGGGTTTAGATATATGCTGTAATATATATGGGTTGAGGGTGGGTTTATAGATAATGCAGTAATGTACAGTATATAGGTGGAGGGTGGGTTTAGATACATGCTGTAATGTATATGGGTGGAGGGTGGGTTTATAGATAATGCAGTAATGTACAGTATATAGGTGGAGAGTGGGTTTAGATAGGTTTTGTCAGCACAGCTAACTCATGACCACCAGCGGATAAGTATGACGACCACCAATAAGATTACTATATCGATTACCCTGATCATCTAATCTAAGAGTTCCATCGTCATTTCTTTGAATAAGGTTTATAGATTCAAAATCATCAAAGGCCTCATCGCTATACAATGTATACATATCTGTCTTCAGTGTGAAGCCATAGTCAAAACTTGCTTGGTGACGAGGCATTCGCCAAAACGTATTTCCAGTCTCATCAATACGCTTATGACACTGACTGCCAGCATGGTCACAGTGATTTTTGTGATTTTGCAGATGCCCAAGGCAGCATAGCTCAGACCATTGATCATCCTCAATCATTCCTTGCTGAACCAATTCAGGACAATCTGTCTCAAACATAGGAGATAGCAAGTCAATGGTTTCGCAGCATATTCTCCCTGTGGTTTCCTCTATAGACTCTGGGTGGAGGGTTATTCCACCATGGATATGTAGCATGTTTGCTACAGGGGATCCCTAGTCTTGAGCCTCCATTCGTGTCCATAAATACTTCACATCAACAAATGGTTTATCAATACCTTGTTCAATCCATTGGTGAAGGTGATCCATGAAACGATTCCAACAGCATGTGAGAAAGGTTGCATATTTCTCTATTGCTAAAGCCAGCTTTCTGCCTTCCAGATGCTCATAGATGATAAAAACATAAAACCTAGACTTCCTGACAAAATGCACCAATATTGCAGACGTCCACGGATCTCAGAATCAGATGGATGATCTCCTGATGTACCAACAAGGCAAATAGAAACTTTAGACGACTGGCTAGGAATTTAAATAGAATTAAATAAGACAAAATATATAAATCTAAATATAATAGAACTTCCTTCTAGAGGCAATAAAAAACAAAACGATTAATCTATACCTATAAAAATCAAATTCTGTCTGTCTATCTCTCTCTGTGTTCGAACTCCTCCAAAACGGGCCGAGGGATTGCGCTGGGACTTGGCATGTGTGTATAACTTTAACCAGCGGTCGTTATAGGCCACTTTTCGAAAAGTTTAATTCACGTTCGGTACCGGTACCGGTAGGCCTATACTGGTGCCGCTACGCCAGTAGGCCTATACCGGTAGCGGGAAATACCAGGTAACCCGCCTCAGGTATTGCCTGCTAGTAAATTTATAAATATATCTCCAATAAACAACCCCATGGGCAAAACTGGTTCTCGAAGAGTTGCCAAGACTAAATTGAGAACGCTGCTATCGCGGGTGTGGAATGGGTCTTAACCCCTTCAGTACGGGGACGAGCGGGTGCTCGTCATCACTACCACCACGGTGACGAGCATGCACTCATCATAAGTTCAATGCATTTTAACCAGTCTTGACATTCACCCGGTGACAGAAACTTAGTAATTTAAACCTCCCGCGCACTATAGAAGCCTCCTATAACTTATATAGTGCGCCGGAGATTTAAAATACCAAGTTCAATAGGTTTTAAGTTGACTAATGGAATACTGGAATAGGTAGGATATACTGTAGCCTACACTGCATTCTATACAGTTCTATACTGATGGGTGACAGCAGTAGGCCTAAGCGAAAAACTAGACCTGTAAGTTACTACGGGTTTGAGACTGTTGATAGTGGTAGTGAAGATGGCCTCGAAGGAGATGATGAGGAAGGAAGTGTTGAAGGAGATGAATCGGATACTGGCGATGACGAGGAGACAACAACTAGCGAGGAGACAGCAACTAGTGGTCCTAGTGAGTTTGTGTTTATTTCTCCTAATGCAGACAGTTATGCGAGTGATCACCCCTGTGTATTTACCGGTAAACCTGGTTGGAAAGTTACGGGAATTTCTGACGGCGATGACTTTGGGCCTGTAGATTACGGTAAACTGTTTCTGACATATTGAGGAGTATAACCGGAACATGGGTGGAGTTGATCGTCAAGACCAATATATATCTGCAAACAACCCTGTTAGAAAGAGCCATATCTGGTTCAAGAAGGTAGGCTTCAATATATCAGATAAATTCACATAAATTCACATTTTCAGGTTTTCTAGGGCGCTGATTCTAATGGAATACATTTCTGAAATGCCCCATCATTGCTACTTGTATTTTTCGGCGGAATTTGGCAAATTTTGGTGCTAGCACCAAATTGCGTACCCATCACCAACAAGTACAAGTTTGCGATGTCCAGTGCTCTTTTTATTGATTCCATCGGATTCAGGACCCTCATAAACCCGTATAACGCAATAAACAATATGATACTATCAACTGATCAATTTGCTTATTTTCCAAAATTTGGTGCTGGCACAACAATTTTCACCCACCGGCGAAAAATACAAGTTTGAAAACTCCGGTACGCCGGTAGGCCTATACTGGTGCCGCTACGCCAGTAGGCCTATACCGGTAGCGGGAAATACCAGGTAACCCGCCTCAGGTATTGCCTGCTAGTAAATTTATAAATTTATCTCCAATAAACAACCCCACGGGCAAAACTGGTTCTCGAAGAGTTGCCAAGACTAAATTGAGAACGCTGCTATCGCGGGTGTGGAATGGGTCTTTAGGTGGGTGCTCTGGGTCCACCTAATCGTTTGTTATTTACTGTTTTCCAATGAGAATTTTATTCCAGTATCTAGTAGAAGAGTGTGCTAAATTTCGGGTCAAAATAATTTTATATAATTTCGAAGTCCAACTTTTGGATCTTGAGTGATATATATATATTATTGACCATTGGTTATATAAATAGAAGCTCACCACAAGAACTAACCGACAGTCAATAAAATACGCACCATTATTAATTGTAATATGATATTATAAATATTATGAAGAACTAATTAATGGTTAAATAATCGAGGTTACTGGGTAAATGAATTATACTCTAGTAATAAATTACACAAATAACTAGACATTAATGGAGAGTTAGTAGCGAATATAGAACATAATATTATTATACATATTATTCAATATAAATGATTATTAAAAATAAACGATAAAAAGCGATTATTCAAGGATTGTTAAGGCGTTATATATGGATTAAGGGACATCTTTGACATATGAATTTTTTACAATGAAACATTTTGTATAAATCTCTACAATGTCGAATGGCATTAGTTCTAGGGGACGCAGATTGAAAGAAGTAAAGATATCGGAACAGTATAAACTAGAAATATAGTCTCTAATAAATAGTATTTGAGAGTTAGTAAATTGTCTCGTGGGGGGTAGATGGGCCCTACATGAAACAGGCAGAAACGTACCATCAGAATCAGTAAATATTTGGTTTTGTTGGCTGGATAACGATGAACAATGCCTGACCTATTTTCCGGTGATACACTTTGTAGGTGGAGGAATGTAACTGTTGTAGTGAAATAATCAAATTTTAAAGAATAAAAAATAATTTCATTTGTACTAATGATTCTATTTGTGATATCTTTCTTGGTAATTTTTTCCGTTCACTTGCGATCTTTCCTTTCCCCTAAATTACCCAGCTACCTTACTTTCTTGTATTATATGTTTTCTGTGTTCCTCTTTGCTCGCCCCATATTTTAGTAAGTACACCTTCATAAAACGTACAGCGCACACCTGGACGTTTGTACAGGCGCGCATTACACAAAGAGCCGAGGTATTGTTGGGATGAAGAATTCGTTAGCCATAGCAGCGTACTGATACGACCCAGCAATACAGATTTTCCTTTGGAATAAATTTGGAAACCCCCGATTCCGGATATTTGGTAATCTGCAAATGGGTTTTCCAAATTTATCAGTATGTTTCATGCATCGCCCTCCCGCACTGTTACAGCTGTGCGTTTGTAAAAATTGTAACTGATTTAGAAAATTATTTTTGTCCCGCAAGTCTCGTACTAGTCCTTCCCCAATAAGATCATATAAATTCCGAAACTCCCATGAAATAAACTTTTAGATTGGCAGCAGATTCTAGATAGTGACACATTGACGCCCTCTTGGAAATAATGTTATAACCATATGTACATTTGGCTTGTTCCCTATGGCCTTCTGGTCTTGGAACTCGAACCTGGACCACAAGTTTTTAACATGTCCGCAGGTTGTTCTTTGCTGAACTGCAGCCAATGGAGTACGTAATGTACGGTGCGCACCCACACTCTGAGCAATACAACACCCCATTGAACAAGTTGAAACTTGCAGTCCTCTGTGTGGCCAGCGGCCGTATTTACGTTTCATGGCGTTGGTAATGGGCGCCACACCGGGTCTCAGTGTCATTACAAGTCAATGTAATAAAGTAGGTCCAGGGTCTGTCCTTAGTCAGAGCGGCCAGTTTGTTTACCTTTTTTCGACAATCGATCTCGCTGAAGTTTAATTTATTTTCCCTCATCCCAATACTTACTTTATTTAAGTTTAAAAATTCTAGACTGTGGTTTAGTACTAAGGATGCAGAGTTGTTATTGAGTTGCGTGTTGAGTAAATTATCAAGTAAATTAAAATATGAGTAATAAGTGGGCATTCAATCCACTACGCAAGTACAGTGAGAAATACAAGGCATGGTATGCTAGCCACCAGCGAGAATGTACTGAGCACCATATTGGCTCAAATGGTATTATGGAATCTGCACTCGCCATAGACCTTTTCCAACGGTCGAAAGATGGGCTGATGTCAGATAACCATGGTGTTCGCTATGCGGATATGGTCTGTGATGGTGACAGCTCATCTTACAAGTCTATATGGGATATATATGGTGCTTGTAACCAATGCCAGAGTTATGAACAAATGCCTTGTGCCTTAGTTAGAGAAAGTAGAATTCAATGCTTCTATCATTGGTAAAAAATAAATTGGACTGAACAAACCCATTATATTACACCTTTAATTACAGTTGCAACAGCTCATCTCCAATTTATTTAATTAATATCACCTGGCAGCAATACTCGAGCTGAATATTTATTTATTTGTACTTCCCTCCTGTTTCACTCTAGCATACTTGATGCCGTTAGGTCCGCTGTTAGAGATAGAATATATGCAACTTAAGACTGCCCGTTCAATAGAAGTGGATTAGGTGGGACTGTGAGTGTCAGGGGCTAGTGGCTGAGCTGGTTAGCGCTACTGATGAGGCCTGTTAGGCCGAAACGTACGTATAGCGCTGGTTCAACCCCCGGTGACGCGCTCTCATTTTTTCCACTTCTGAACAAACCCATTATATTACACCTTTAATTACAGTTGCAACAGCTCATCTCCAATTTATTTAATTAATATCACCTGGCAGCAATACTCGAGCTGAATATTTATTTATTTGTACTTCCCTCCTGTTTCACTCTAGCATACTTGATGCCGTTAGGTCCGCTGTTAGAGATAGAATATATGCAACTTAAGACTGCCCGTTCAATAGAAGTGGATTAGGTGGGACTGTGAGTGTCAGGGGCTAGTGGCTGAGCTGGTTAGCGCTACTGATGAGGCCTGTTAGGCCGAAACGTACGTATAGCACTGGTTCAACCCCCGGTGACGCGCTCTCATTTTTTCCACTTCTGAACAAACCCATTATATTACACCTTTAATTACAGTTGCAACAGCTAATCTCCAATTTATTTAATTAATATCACCTGGCAGCAATACTCGAGCTGAATATTTATTTATTTGTACTTCCCTTCTGTTTCACTCTAGCATACTTGATGCCGTTAGGTCCGCTGTTAGAGATAGAATATATGCAACTTAAGACTGCCCGTTCAATAGAAGTGGATTAGGTGGGACTGTGAGTGTCAGGGGCTAGTGGCTGAGCTGGTTAGCGCTACTGATGAGGCCTGTTAGGCCGAAACGTACGTATAGCGCTGTTTCAACCCCCGGTGACGCGCTCTCATTTTTTCCACTTCTGAACAAACCCATTATATTACACCATTGGTAAAAAACACTGGCATGGTCATGAAAGTGTGGATGAGAGTGAAGTACCTGAAAAAAAAATAGATTGCCTAAGAGTCAACCACATTTCCTGTGTCAACCATGTACAAAAGCAGATGGGTACAGCTCTTAGGAAGTTTGTTAGTGACACTAAGGGATGACTATGTGATGGCAAATTTGTAGGTGGTAGGACAGGTAGGCTTACATCAGCTGATCAGGAAGCAATCACCTAAAATGACTGATGCCCAAAATCTTCATGCAATGAAGCGCAACATCATTGCTTCACTCCGACATTGTATAAAGTCTGGAATTGTCATCGATCGACACAAATTTTGCCCTGAAGGTGACTTATCTTGGTGTGCATACAAGCGCACTGGTATAGCAGGCCCAGATAAAAGCCATCATCTAGATGCCGTGTTCCTGCCTCTGCTACTGCCCATTTATCGACGATTGTCCCACTCAAATATTATTGAAGCGATGTTTGGGAGCATTTACCCAGAACCATCGGAAACTTAAGGTCCGATTATTTAGAGCAGCAGTAGTTCCAGTACTCCTCTACGCACCCTCTAATGATTCTGAGAGTACTCCTAAGTCATCAGCAAAGTCTAGATCAGTTAGGTACTTGGCAGGATTTCCTCGACTTCTGGAGCCAGTAGGTGGAGTTATCATCACCCCATCAAAGGATAGTGTCAAAGGATATTCGACACCATTACATTCCATAATACATCGATTGGTAATGTGGCTCTTAGTAACAATGCTCCCTCCCATTGGTATAAAAGCCATAGCCAACGTGCAAAGACATGCTCAAAAGCCACTCCTTCGTTAAATCGACTACTTCGCCTTCGCGTGGCTGACGACCTGGGTTCTTAACTGAGCTCATGCTTCCACCGCTGTGGTTGCTATCATTAATGTTGAAGCCCTTGCTGTCCTCAGGTTCGAGACCCTCCTCATGTTCATATTCTTCGAGCTTCAATCCACTAGAACTTATACGCCACCCAGTGGGTTGTGCATTTATTTTGGTATCCGATAGCAAGATCAGATCATGGTGAAAAAGGCTCCCCCAATATACTTGGCTATTCGGGTAGCATATTCATTCCCCAACCTATCTAATCCATATCCCAGAAGGCCCATGCCGAACAATCCCACGCAGAAAAGAATGTCTCTCCTGGCGTGGTATCCACTACTAGTGCGCCGATTACTCAAAAATTGGAGAAACAAGCTCACTAGACCCACAAAAGCGAAAAGAATTGTGGTGATGAGCCAATCCCCAACAAAGAGGTAACCCACCACAGTCATCACTATGATCTGATCACGTTTGGATCCAAACTGTCTCTCCAACAATACTATCGGGATTCCGGCCCAAAAAGGGAGAATTCCGATGACAATGGCCCTGTAAAATATCAGATTATGCGGCCATTCGCTACTGGCATCTCGCTCAGACCAAAAATATTGTTCATACAAACGGTTGCCCGATCCGATCCGATCCGTAAATGATTGCTGCCATCCAGGTATTGATCGATCCAGTAACTAGCAGTATATAGATACCACACAAAGACAGGTAAAACCGAGTCGTCCACCTGGCAACATACAATATCACGATATTGAGGATGTCCCGAATACATTTGAGATGTGCTACGCTAATCAAGTACGCATACTGCAGCCAATTGGTTACAAGATAATACAAGTTCTTGGTCCTCCAAATGAAGATTCTCCATCTTTGGCGGCCACGCCCTAGATAGTGGAGCAATCTAAACCGAATGGAGACCACCAAGAGATAATCAAAGCGGGCCCACAGGACACGAAAAAAGTATCGTAAAACACGAATCCTCGACCATACCAAAAAATTAAGAGTACGGTTGTAGAGGGTCGTATGATACTTCCGACGTTTGATCCTGCGGATGCGGTAAGCGATATCACGGGAAAATATAGAGAAACTTCCCCCAATCCCCGTCATCCCAATCAAGTGACGCTTAGTCAAAACACGTTTTGTGCATTTGACAAAGATCTTTGCATAGAGAAACACATACAAAACCAGAACACGTCCCCCCCACATCCAATGCACGTGGAGGGGTTCAACTATAAAAAATGACAATCCTGATTACCATACAACCGATTCGTGACCAGTGAGATTTTCAAAATGATCATCTCTTCCCCCGAGGTCTGCTTGGCCATCTTCATGGAGGCCCATTTTTCATCAGCCGAGGCTGAAGTAAGCGTGACATCGAGTTTGATGACATACAACAAACTCAATTTCCTATACTTGGCCCATTTATCCATACGATCGCGACGTTGCATCTCATCACGGTAATCAGCATCATTCCCCCATGTTTGCTTGGCGCTCTTGGGTATATTTCGACTTGGTAAAGTCCAATTCCACAGGCAACCGCCTCTCGAACCGATCGGAAGTGCAGTAAAGCCAGTTGAATCCTTGCTATCCAAAGTGTAAACTTTGTACCCAGTGGGCGAAGTTACATGCTGATCGCCATGGTAAGTGGTCACGTCTACCCCCATAATGGTGGTGGGTTCCATAGTGGCTGCTAAATTCAAGGACTGTTCAATATCTGATGCGCTGTACTTGGACCCTACTTGCCTAAACAAAACTGTTACGATATATGGCGCTGTGTACTATTATCAGCCCATTATACGGTATAGATATTTAGATAAGCCATAATGACGCGCAATCATATTCAGATAAGGAAATTAAAATGCCCATATTTTGAATTTTATCCATTTTGTACAGTATGCAGTCCTACCTATGTAATTTTGTAGTAAAATATAAATAGATAGTTCCACGGTAGCGAGTTTCCTGTACAACCCTGGATGTAAGCTTGCTGTTATTAGTATCAATAGGATTAACCGTGTATTTGTTTTAATTTCCATTGTATTTGCGCTAAATTAGATTTTATGTACTGTGCTTTAATGTGTCGCAAAATTAAGTAACGCAATCATTACCATATATGGTAATAATTTGCGATTTCGAAAGCCATTAGGTTCACAATCCGGCTTCCTTATTGGCCTAGCTGCTTCTAGGCTGGTCTAATGGTAGCGCGGATTGGGGAACCAATGAGAGGATTATTGCATCATCCCTGTTGCATCATCCTTTAGGAATCACCTATAAATTGGCTGTATTTTCTTATTACTATTATTATTACTACTGCTACCGTTGTTTAATTTTCTTAGTTGCATTATAGTATAATTTCTCGCTTCTGTAATTCCATTCGTTTTCCTGCAATAATTAGCAATTTTTTGTAATTTCTGCTTATTTCTCGTGTTTCTCACTTTAATCTCGATGATTACTGCAAATTACAATCAGAACTATGATTTCTACCCTTTGATTAATGGTTCTATGTGATTAAGATGCGATAATCCCATGGGATTTCTCTAGACTGTCAGACTGTGTGATTGCATGCGCCGTTCCGGTAGCCACTCACTAGATGGAGGGCTAAGGTACCGGGGGGTAGCGACGAAGGGAGTGCGGAGGATTCAAAGGCGAGCAACGCTGGCGGGGGGTCACCGTTGCGGTCGGAGGGCTAGCAGTGTAGAGGGAAGACTGATCGCTGGTACAGTAATTAGGGGGCTGATGATCCAGATTTTGTCTCTATTTTGTAGTATTAGGGGGGCAGGAATCGGGTTAGTTAGGAAGCCTACATGTACCCGAGAGAGGCCTTCGTGCTTTAAATTGTAAATTGTAAATTGTGAGTTGCGAATTACGAATTGTGAATTGCGAACTGCAGACTGAAATTGTACATTTGGGAACTACAAATTGGTAAGTATCGACTATTGATCATTACTCTGATTGGTGTGTTGCTAGAGTGTGCCTAGTTAGATTATGAATGCTTAGATAGGTGCCCTTTTCCCTTGATTGATTTCTATTTCTTAGTTTACGATAAATAATTACTGATTAGGCAAAATTAATACGGTATTTAGGCAGTTACTAGTGTAACCCGTTGCGTAATAAATTAAAATTGCGCATTCTGGAACACTTAGTAATTAGTACGCTGTTTTATATTTGTGACTGTAATTAATTAGTAAAATTAAGAATTTGTACGCAGCATAGCGGAGAGTAGTTAAGGTAATAATTTGGAGTACTGTAAACTATTCACGCTGGGCGGTTATTTGAAATTAGCGGACAATAAGCTAGATAGCAGTATCCAAGACGCAGTATACAGTAGTAAATTGCTGGCCTAAAGCCAGCCGAAGGCAAGTTTAGACCCATAGTATCAGTCCCCGATAGACATTCTGTCCCATTTTTGAATTATTTAAATATTCTCACATTCACCCATTCCGTTAGGGAACCCCAGTATTTGCGATTGGAAAAGGCACGTTTATTTGTGCGTTTTAGCAGTAGGATTAGGCGATAAGAATACACTCTGAGTGTCAAGCCTCTCGTTTTAAGTAGCTTAGGGAGCCGATTCGGGTTTATTGTTTGGTTATTCCCGCGTGGCTCATAGATTCGAACAGTTAACTCTCTACCGAGCGATCGGTAGAGAAAGGAACAAGCGATTTGCAGGAGCCGTATAAAATTAGTAAAATATATTAGCGGACAGCAGGTTAGCGCCATCCAATGGTAAGTAGCAGTTTTGTGTATAGCAGTTGTGTAGTAGTAATAGCGCGCTCCTGATCGCCCCTTGCTTAACAGTCAAGCACGGGTGTTTGCTTGTTTAACAAAAACTTCAAAGCATTCAAGCCAACATTAAGATCACGCGTGTCCATGTACACATGTTTGCTATGCCCTGACCAATATCCAATAGGATTAATTCTTATTCCAAAACGCCAGTTCCATACATAGTCCTTTAGCTGTCCCAAGGCCAGGCTGTAAGTTCCTCTATCAAACTCCAATCCTAAAGCGGTAAACCAGCGTGATTCTTTCACGAATTTGGACATATTGGGTGCTTCGATGGTGAGAGATCCAGCTTCCAATGCAGTTATTATATCTTTCGCTGCTTGATCTCGCCATTCAAGAGACTATGTATTCTTCCCGGTGACAAAGACTTAAAATGCACTGGAAAGCCATTATCAGTGGCCGAACCAAAAGTCAGAGCACTATGCGGATTATTCACTTCAGCAGAAGTGCCGGTAGTATGCATCCAGGGTGTGTTGATGACATCCTCAAATCGATGTGCACTTTCCACCACCTGGCAATCGTTTCCATTACAGAATACCCATAAATAAGGCATCATCTCCAAGTGATTGTCACAATGCATCCTAAAAGTTCCTATAGTTGGTAAAGTGCAGTGAGTTTCAGCACTAGTGCCATCAATCTCCATTCTGCACACCTTCTTGGTACCTCTAATATTGGCAGTGACATCAACGTGCGCCCTGGCTTTCTCCAAGTTCATCACTTCATACTCCCACACGTATTTGCTCACGGCTGCTGAGCCGCTGAGCTTGATACAAGTGCACAAAGGTCCTTCACCAAAGAGTCCACAGCCATTCCCCCACCCTCGGGATACCACTCCATTGTGACAAACATCGTGTTCCCTTGGCTTACAATTGGGTGGTGTGCCTCTGGGACACCCCCAAAGAGTGGGACATCACTTGTGATCTTGTGGCCTAGTTGGATAGGGTAAACCCACGAAAAAGCCCATCCACCATTCATTTCTGCATCATGGCTGGCTATGTAGAAATTTCTCTTAGGATCAGTCACACGCAGAAACTTGCATTCATCCCCACGCAGCATCATGTTGATCTGAACATTTTTGCTGCCTTGGATAGTTTCCAAGTTCTCAATCGAAGTACAATGATCATGTAAATAAGTAACATCCAGGTCGACAGCATCATGTTCAGCTGCATACACTTTCAGAATAGAACCAGTCAACCCGCTGAGTCCAACGAGTATAAACAACATTCCTGGGATAGGACTTTGGATGTAACATAAAGTTAAGATTCCAGTCATCAGGAATCCAATACTAAAGATGTTCTCACATAAGTGTTAAAATTGTTGTGCCAGCACCAAATTTTTAAAAATAAGCAAATTTATCAACATATATTATCACCTGAATCCGATGAAATCATTTAAAACAGCACTATCTCAAACCTGTACTATTTCATCATGGATACGAAATTTGGTGCTAGCACCAAATCTTTATAAAAGAAATCCAAACATAACCTTATACAACGCCGATTTATGACCATGCATTAAAATTAAACTGTATGCTAATGCAATGCTCGTTTACTTTGTGGCTCGCCCTACATTTTAGAAATAAATGTATACCATGTCCCGGTATACCATGTCATCTGAATTCCAGTCCGACAGTAAATGTGAACTGCGCCGTAAGACAAGTTCATCGTCGCATCCCCCCATTCGTTGTAACATCTGCGCTTGCGTTGCAGATCGCAAGCGCAGATTGCGTCACCTGCAAATATAATTAACCAAAAAAACATAATTAGAAAATACATAAAAATGTACTCACTACATTTCAATATACTGCGTAGCAAAAATCGTCTTATCAATTAATAAGCGACAGATTAGATCTGCAAT